>BSBK01008389.1:5000-241317 GCA_027943335.1 Chamaecyparis obtusa | reverse complement strand
TATATATATATATAAAAGGATATTGTTAATAAATTATTTACTATGGAAATAACATAAATAATATCATTGAGCACTAAAATGATTTTTAGATAAAACATGAAGCAGTTAAATAAGCAATATCAAGAGGTGTTGTAATTGTTGATTTTTCAATTGTATAACTCATACGAGGGGTAAAACATTTTATGTGGTTGAATGAAAGGAGTAAAGAGTTGCAATGAAAATATTAAGTCTCGCCATCATTTATAGCCACTCAACAAATAAAAGATAAAGCTTAAGTCTTATATGAAGAACGGTCCTACAAGAAATATTAGATTTTTTTATAAATTGAATGTAGAATAAATGCAATAGCATAAAAATATATTCATATATTAATATAAACAAATTTAATTATGAATTTGATTTTAACTGCAAAAATAGATGAAATCTAGGGGAGAGGACCCAATACTTGAGCACCCTAACTTTGTTCTTCTCAAAGTCCTATATGTAAAATTTCAAATCACTCCCATATTTTTACACCAGCGTACTTGGTAAGTCCCTTGCATATAACTAAGGTTTCAGGACCACGTCATCAAATATGATGCCACATCAACGTGAATTTTGCCAAGATGTTCAAAATGGCCCAAAAAATGTGAGACACATACTTATGCACTAAGTCATGTTTTGTTGGTGTATTGATGTGGCATCACATAATTGGCTACTTTTTAGATCTAAGAAATACATTTCAATCAATCATGGGTAGTTATCATCAATTCTAATAACTTTAAAGTTACAAATATTAGTACAATATGGTCAAAAATATTAGACATTAAACCAATAAGTACTACAACAATTATTAGAATGCGCTCAAACATTAGTTCATTTTCACTAAATAAAATGTAAATAATAACAAGGCAAATAAAATTATGAGCTATTAATATTTTAAAGACAACAATAATATATATATATATATATATATATATATATATATATATATATATATATATATATATATAGAAGTATATTAATTTTATGAATAATAAAAATAGGATAACTTGGAAAACAATATCTCCACATCTTATACCTGAATTTTATAGAGCATAAACATTCCTTCTGACTTCGTCCATAAAACCTACGGCTTCAGTCAACGTCAGCTTTGACTTACGCGTTTACTTGATCTCTCTCTCCATTCACAGAATTTCAAAATTCGGGCTTGGTCAAAGCGAACAAAACATCACATGCATTTGTCAATCTTTACGTTTGTCATGAATTTGCCTGCTTTTCCCGAAGCACTTCGATTAAGTGTTCTCCACGGTAAGGAAAACAAATAGCCAAGATCTTCCAAATTTTGCTTATGTAAATCAAATACAACCATTAATTATATACAAGCAATTTGAGCAAGAAAAACAATCTGTATAAGTTTACAGATTTAAATTCTGAGAGTTTTTGAACTTTAAAGTGGACATATAAATTTGTAAATTTATATGTCACGTCTGTAATACAAGATGGCCGAATTAATAAAGAATGCCCGCATATGTCATGTAATGGCATTTTGCTTTATTAAAATCGTTTTACCTGCAAAAAACACTGGTCACCCTGCTGATGTTTATGAAGCCACGCTTTGAGGAGCCTTTTGAGCAGCATTTATCTATACATCCGGTTTCTTATGTGCAACCTTTGAATATTTTATGTCTCTTATGTTGATGTTGCTTTTTATAGAATTATAGGCGAAGAAACTCTCCATTTAATATTTAGATTATGTATAGTACTTTTAAATTTTCATAAATTGTCTTCTAAATTTTAATAAAAATTAAAAGAACTATTACTTCTAATTATGCGAAGTTTTTATAAATAATTATTTTGAATTTTCAACAATTAATCTTATATTTTTTCTTCTTGATATATATATATATATATATATATATATATATATATATATATATATATATATATATACTATTACCATCTAAATGATTGCTCTTAAAAAAGTCATAGAATTGATTTTGATTATTCTAAGTTTTTTAAAAAATTAATTATTATTAAACGATAATTAGAAAAGTTATTAAAGAACTATGGATATATATAATAATACCTATACAATATTTATACGCCATCGTGTTTTTTTATTTTTAAAACTATTCTCAAACTTAGTTTTACAAAATCATTCTTTACAATTTAATCTCATAATTTTGTTTAATTTTTTAAATTATTTCTTAGTTTATAAAACTTTTGGAAATCATATCTTATTTTTGTAATATTCAACATCTAAAAATTATTTAATTGTATATTAGTTAAAAATAATTAATTGTTGACAAGATTTCAAAGCCCATATGTCATCTCTATGCACTTTTGTGGAAATTGTATATAGTTTTTAGCTTGTGAGCTTTCGTAATAACATTTTATAAGTACAATTGACATTTTTTTCATTAATGTTGGGATTTAGAAACTTCTTTATAAGGTCATAACAAGTGGTCAAATTTGAGCATATTCACATGTCGAGTTAGTAGTTGAAGTTGAATCAGATCCTTTTAGTTTTTATTGATCTACAAATACCTAATGCAAATCATCCACCCACACAAAGAGCTTAAGTTACAATTCATTCTCTATATTCTCGACCAAGTTGAAAGGCACGACTTGTTAGTAGAAAAAATGGATATAATTACATATTGATAATCAATAGTTGGAGAAACACCACTTCAATTTTCTACAATACCTTAATACTCATGTTAATAGTTTAGGGTTGCATGTAAATTTTTAGTTATATGTAGTAAAGAAGTGTAGCATATGAATAAGTATTGTGAATGTAATTAGCTAAAATATTCTAATAATACATTTTCTTAAGTGCTTAAATATGTTAAGTGCATAGGATTAAAACTAGTAAATAAATCAAACACATAAGGAAAAGCAAAATAACACTATGATTTACCCTAAAAAAAATCAATATAATAAAACACCATAATAATTGGGTTGTGATTCCTTGTCTCAAATTTTAAGTTCACAATTTACAACCCAACTACTCAATTTGTACCCTCTACTATATTTTGGTTCTTCTCTAGCACTGCTATAATGTTAATGGAGTATTGTGGGCATCTTTACAACTTTTCATATACTCTTCCAACTTGTATTAATGTAGAATAACAACATGGAAAAATAGAGTAAAATGTAATGTGATAATCTATCCTATAGAATCTCAATGTAAAAGCACTCCGCACTAGTAGGCTTTTCCTTCTTAGTCTATTTTCATCTTGCATAATTTACAAACTAATGACTCAATTTGCATCTTCAAATGCACTTTGGACTTTTATATATAATGCTCACAAGGCATTATGGGCCTCTCTAGCACTTCTACGATACCATAGAAAATTGCATAAACTTTATATTACTTACTTATTGAACATTTTTTACTACAATGACACGTGGAAAATGAGGAGAAATCTTAAAAGTTAAAACCATAATTTCATCTAGTAAATCCCAACATAAGAAACCTTCATAATTAATTATTTGTTCAATATTACATTACAATGGATCCTCTAGGTTTATATTCGCTAGCCAAGTCATCGATTGAAAAGATAGCAACATTATAAATATAAATTTAGAAAAAGGTCAATATTTGTGTGACCACCATCAATTCAATTAGGTCATTGCTACTCTCAATATGTCTATAGTTCAAAGAAAAAAAACCATCCACTAGCACTTGGATGAACTCTGTAATAATATAGCCTTGTGTAGAAATTGGAATTACTAAAATTTCAATTACAAGTCTCATTAAAAGTATATATAAAGAAATGTATTATGAAAAAGAATACTATAGATTCAATAAAATTAATGTTTTCTTGAATGTAGTCAATATGATTTGAAAGTAAAATAAAATAGCTTTTATGTAAATAAAATAATTTCAAATTGATATTTTTGTGCATTTCTTAAGATAGATGTACTTAAGATATTTATGATAGTATTCAATATGAACATAATGTAAATAATATTATTGAACATGAAAATAAAAGTTAGATTAAATATGAAATGAATAAATAATCAATACCAATTTGTACTTTAATTGTTTGTTTATTCCATCATGTGACTCATGAGAAAGGTAAAATATTTCATGTAGTTGAATGGGATGGGTAAAATAGTTGCAACAAAATTTATTGTCTCCTGCCATTGTTTATAGCCACTCAACAAATAAATAGTAAAGTTTAAGCCTTATATGAAGAAACCTATACGAAATATTGAAGTTTTTTTAAATAAATTGAGTGGATAAATACAATATGATAAAAAAATATAATCAAATATTAATACAAAAAAAAAAGTAAAATGAATTTCATTTCAAGTGCAAAAGAATAGATGAATTTTAAATGAAATGTAAGTAAAATAAAAATAAATTAAATTTATTTTATATATTTATATATAATAAGTTATAGATACATACATACATATATGTGTGTGTAGACATTCATGTAAATATTGTGTGTGTGAATAAATATGCATACATACTTATGTATGTACGCATACATATATATACATACTAAAAATAAAATATGAATTTATTTTATTTTATATGTTTTATATGATAAATTGTATGTGTAGCATTATAAGTTACATGTATATGTATATACATATAGTACATATGTATGTACATGAATACATACGTGCATATCTACGTACATGTATGTATACATGCATACATACATAATTTTTTAAGATTAATATTTTAGACATTTGTATTTAAAAATAGTAATAAGATAAAAATTATTATCTATTAATTTTATGAATGACAAAAATAAGATAAATATACATCTTAGTTATAAATTTTATATGCACATACAAACAAATAATTTTTTAAAATAGATATTTTAAACATGTGTATTAATTTTCTTTTTATTTAAAAATAACATATATGATCTATTAATTTATATATGAAATATGACATAGGTATACACCTAGAAAATCACATCTCCACACCTTATGAGTAAATTTTATATAATATAAACATTCCTTCCTACACCAAGGGAATTTCAAAATTGGGGCTTGGTCAAAGTAAACAAAACATCATAATACATTGTGATATTGCTATCAGGATTCAATTGTGTAGTTTTTTGGGTCAAACTCATTGACCCATGATTCATGAGTAGTGGTTCACATGAACCCATCTCTCATGAGAATGAATGGAACACTTAGCACTCATTGGATCTAGGTGATGCTCATAGAGGTGAAGCACAGGGACTTCCCGAGAGGTCACCCATCCCAGTACTACTCCAGCTCAAGCGCGCTTAACTACGGAGTTTCCTCCATAGTTAAACCCACTCTACTTGCATCCTCATTTGCAAAACCTTCACCAAGTGTTGTGCCTTATGAACCATTCATTAGAAAGCCCCTTAACCTCATCAATTGATAAGTAGGAGATATTTTCCACAGCAAGTCAAATTGTGATATTGCTATCAGGATTCAACTGTGTAGTTTTTTGAGTCAAATTCATTGACCCATGATTCATGAGTAGTGGTTCACACGAACCCATCTCTCATGAGAATGAATGGAACACTTAGCACTCATTGGATCTAGGTGATGCTCACAAAGGTGAAGCACCAGGACTTCCTGGGAGGTCACCCATCCCAGTACTACTCCAGCTCAAGCGCGCTTAACTACGGAGTTTCCTACATGGTTAAACCCACTCTACTTGCATCCTCATTTGCAAAACCTTCACCAAGTGTTGTGCCTTATGAACCATTCATTAGAAAGCCCCTTAACCTCATCAATTGATAAGTAGGAGATATTTTCCATAGCAAGTCAAATTGTAATATTGCTATCAGGATTCAACTGTGTAGTTTTTTGAGTCAAACTCATTGACCCATGATTCATGAGTAGTGGTTCACACGAACCCATCTCTCATGAGAATGAATGGAGCACTTAGCACTCATTGGATCTAGGTGATGCAATCATGGGTCAATGAGTTTGACTCAAAAAACTACACACTTGAATCATGATAGCAATATCACAATTTGACTTGCTGTAGAAAATATCTCCTACTTATCATAATACATCTTTACCTGCCCCAAATACCTCTAAAATTGTCATCGTTAATCCCTACGTTAATATGTTTGTCCTCATTTTGCCTGCTTTCCCCGAAGCACTTCGATTGAGTTTTCTCCACGGTAAGGAAAACTAAAGAGCATAGAGCTTCCAACTTTTGCCCATATAAATCAACAACTACAAACATTAAAATCGTTAACTCGTTCAAAAAATTCCTTCCTCATTTGAAATCTCCTCAGAGAGAAGCTTAATGTGCAACAGAAAATAAAAAAGTCATCCATGCAAACTTTCCACAAGACTGGAAAGATCATTACTGTTGGTCTTATTTAGCTGTTGTGGCTCTCTTTTGGTGTCAAGATTATCTTTCTTCCACCGCTCCAAATGTGCTCTACATGTTTTTCTTGTGCATTATCATGGCACTCTTTCTCACCAACAGTTCACCACAGTTGAGAAATTCCAATGGTCTTGATGAAGATGAGGACATTAGCAAGCTAAATGAGATCATATTTGGTAATACCATTGCAGCAGAATCACCCACTAATAAGATGGTAAAAATGGAAGAGGTGGTTTCTTCTGATGTGTTGGGATCGAGAGAAAATGTTGATGAGATTGAGTTGGAAGAATTCAACAAGAGGGTCGAAGATTTTATTGCCAAATTCAATCGCCAGATGCGTTTTGAAAGGCAACAATCTTTGGCTCGCTATCACCACAGATCAACTGTACAGAGCTATATTCAAGCAGGTTGAGCAAGAAAATCTTATCTTTCTCAGTGGTTGTGACAGAAATATTGTTTCAAATAAAGCTTTCAATTCTTAGAGCTCTGAACTTTTGGAGTGGACTTATTAATTTGTAAATTGTATCCAGCTTGGCCTCAGATTTCTTTATGTGAAATCTGTAAGAAAAGATGACCGACTTAATAAAGAAATCAGGCACAAGAAAGCCTGTGTTTGTTATGTAATGGCATGTATGATATTCTGCTTTACATTTGTCAAAGAGGGTTGTTGTGCCAGAGCTTATTAAAATCGTTTTACCTGCAAAAAGCATGGCCACCACGCTGATGTATAGAAAGCCACGCTTTGAACATCATATCTTTGTACTATCTATTTTTAATTTTTATTTTGTCATTAACACCACGTGAAATTGAAAGCAATAGTTAACTTTATATTCTCGTTCACTCTAACATCAAATTTTGATGACTCTTTTTTGGTTGTATTTCTATGGAATTAGCTGTTTAAAAAATATTTTTTTTGGTTTCTGAGTATTAACAAAGTTTATTGTAGAATTCATAAATCATGGAAGGGTAAAAGAACAGTTATTTCAAGTATCATCTAATATCTATTTAAAGATGCCTCAATAATTGTGCCCTCAAAATTCTGTAGTTATAGACACATGTTCTAGTAGTCATACACAAATGTCTCAAAAGTGGTGCACAAATAGACTATGAATGAAAAAGGTTAAAAAATAATCAGCTAGCCGTATATGTGAAACTTAATAGATGTTTAGTTATCATTTTTTTTGCTCCTTCAAATTAGTAAGTGGGAGGTGGACATAGAGTGCATGACTATCGCAATGTCCTTGGCTACTAATACTCTTCCCTTATATTTAAAAAATATGTCTACATAACTCTTTGCTTTGGTTGACATTTGTTAAGTCAATTTTAATTGAATGTTGAAGGATTCTTGTAGAAGTTTTGATAAGGTAGACATTCTATGATTACCAATTTCTAGATTAGTAAAAATATAAATGAAAATAATAATCTTAGAGCTTTTTTAGTATTGTTAATGATCACATGTTAAAAGAATTATAGATAATTCTTTATTACAAGTATGTATTTATTTAAATTTCATGTTTATGACTTTTTTTAGTCAAATACGGCAAGGATATATTATTAAAGTAATTCATATATGTTTTATTTATTTTGTACATTAAAAAAATGTTAACTAAATTATATGATTATGGTAAATTAAGCAATTAAAAGATATGAACTTAAAAAAGTGTGAGCATGAATATAAAATATTTATATAATAATTTGAGACAAGAAGATAAAATTGAAATTCCACAAATGATGCATGTATTACCACTAATAATCTTTAAATTTTATAAAACTTTATGTGAAGTTGATTATCTACTCTAACAAATTGTCTCATTAGAGTGGGTGTAGACTCCAAAATTTACAAGTAATTTTTCAAACTTTTTTTTAAAATAATCAATTAAATAAGATATTATTTAGGTAATTTCTTTCACCATTCATTATTAATTGGTTATTTGTTAAATTTAGTAAATCAAATGAAATCAATTGACCTTAGTCCCTAACACCTCTAATAAAATTCAAATATGGTGCACACCAAATAGTTTATATTGATATTTTTAACCCTTAGTGAAATTGGAGAGAGAGAGAGAGAGAGAGAGAGAGTTGCACCATATGACATAAAGTGTATTGTTAGCATTGAAAATACCTAGTTACCATTGGTCTAGGTTACAGAAGTTAGGAAACTTGTGATGAAGGTGGCACCTAATATTTATACAACTAGAGATTGCGATGCCAAATTTACTTCATTAAGAAAAATTTTAACCTTTTCTTAAAAATATTACCATTATTGTTCTAAATTTATCCTTTGGGTACACACAGAGACCAAAACCAATACTTTAAGTTAAAATATGATAGTTTTGTGCATATAGATCTCCCAACATGGTTCATTTATGATTGTCTATTAAAGACTTCATTTATTATCTATGTTGGTGTGTATATTCACTCATTTGCAATATTAGACGACATGGGAAGATTTTTCCTACATGAACAAATTTTAAAAAAATTGATTATTTTTATACCATAAACAAAATCAAAGAATGTTATTTTGTATTCTTTGGAATTTTTGTTTCTCCAAGTGCATTAATTACAAACAACTCAAGCCTGCTATCATTTTATTTCATGTAAGTAGGTGACTATGAAACAATCCCTTCTACAACCCATGTATTATCTCCTACTAGCTTGTCACTTGCCCATAGAAGCAGACACAAGTTTGGCTTTACAACTAGTTAATAAGGGTCCCAAATCACTAAGTATAGGTAATTCATTGCATAAAGTGAGCATTTGTATTGAATCCATGGATAATATAACATTTCCCCTCAAGGATGCCAATAGATGGAGACTAGATTATTCACTTCCCTCATTCTTCACATTGTCAAATGCTATTTCTTAGGACACAAAGATTGTATCCACTCAGGTATTTTGATTTCAGACATCTTCACAAATAAAGGGTCTTAATTTTGGAAATATACAGAAGGATTTCTATATGAATGTAATGGGTATTGGGTTGAGAGAGATGGAGGGTAAGGAGGGAGAGAGGTGGAGAGGGAAGGAAATAACTAGAGAGAGGTGGAGAGGTAAATAGGTAGGGAGAGACCTAGAGAGGTGGTAGGGAGAGGGTTGGAGGGAGAGGTAGTGATGGTAAGAATGCAAAGAGAGGGATGGAGGCAAGGATAGAGATAGGGGTAAGGAGGGAGGGGGAGATATAAAGGGAAAGAGAATGAAAGGGAGGGAGAGAGAACTATAGAATGGATCTAGAGAGAGGTAAAAGAAAGAATGTAAGGAGGGAAAGAGAGAGATACCCTATAGAAATGCACTCAACCCTTTAAATCCCATACCCTCGAGATACCCTATAACAATACATTATAAAGAAAACATAGATATTGTTATCATTATCAATATTATAATAATACTTAATTACTATTTTAGACAATAGTAATTATTATTGTTTGTATAATAATTCAATCTTATTACTATTATTATTTAGTATAAGTTGAGGATGGCATTAAATTAACATCATTAATTAATTTTATCAACACAAATTTAAAATAAATCTACTATTATTTTAATTTAATATGAGACATTAACAATTAGTAAAAAATTAATTACTAATGGCATTCATTTTTATTGATTTATAAAAATATTATACGAGGAATGTTTATTTGGATATATATTTTCTTGATTGAGTTAAGTTGTGATTTTTAAGGAAGTTTTCTATTTTCATTTTTGGGAAACTTCTTGTGCGTAGATTTTTGTTGAAATTGGGGGTGTTTTTTAATTGGCTGGTGGCTTTTTCGTTTGGTGGTGGTTTTTAGGAAAAAGTGATTTTCTTACTCCATACTAGTAGTTTTTTGAAAAAGTGGGTTTTCTTTCTCTGTATTAGTGGTTTTTCAATTTTGGGGGATTAAACCATGCAATTTCTAGTTTTATTATTTCGGACAAGAGGTATGGAATTATATTTGCATATGGCATAATTTATTATATTTTTTTAGATCAATTTATTTTGTTCTCTTTCAAATTGTGGTGTGATTTATGTATTATTTGTACGCAATCTCTATAAATGGGTTGCTTCATTAGATTTTCAAACCTTGCAATTGTAATGGGAAATATTGGATACCTTTCCTCATAATAGTTGGATCAATTTTTTAAGATAAATTGATTTTGAATTGTACCCCCTCGGGCTCTTTCTCTGTGGTGTCTGATTTCTTCAATTTGTCCAATATGCAACTTCCCCCTCCTTGATGGTTGAAGGTGTGGATGTGTGGGTTGATTCCCAAGTTGAACATTTTATTTTGGATTCTCCTCCAAAATAAAATTTTGACCATTGATAATCTTTGTTGCAGATGTTTTTATCTCGCTAACAAGTGCTATATTTGTTTGGAAGAGGAGGATTCAGTTTCTCATATATCTATTCATTATCCTTTTACCTTCCATATTTGGAATAGATTTTTGCAAACTCTCAACATTTTCTAGGTTTTTCCTCAGTCAATTGAAGGTTTTGTTTTGCAATGGTATTTCCCTTCGTCTAACAAAACCATTAGAAATATTTGGTCTTTTATCCTCCCCCACATTCTATGGGGGTTTTGGAAGGAGAGGAATAGCCATATTTTCAGAGGTGTAGCCCTTTATCTAGATGTTGTCTATGAGAAGATTCACAAAGCTATCAAGGAAAATATCCAAGTTTTGGGAGATTTTTTTCCTCCTATTAACATGTTTGATCGAATCCATGTGTAGCATTGGAATCTTAGGTGTATTTCTTCCAATAGTATTATCAAAAGAGCTAGAGATAGTTGCACTTAGAACTATCCACCTGTTGATTGGGTCAAAATCAACTTTGATGAGGTGGATAAAGGTAACCCTAGGTCGGTTAGGAGTTGGGGAGTGATCAAAGAAGATAAGAGCCTATGTGTGGTAACAGTAGAACTCCCCTTGGGATCTCAGACTAACCACTATGTTGAGGCTATGGGAGCCTATCAGGCTTTGATCCTTGCTAAATGGTTAAATTGTCAAAGGGTTTGGATTGAGGGAGACTAAAAAAATATCATAATGTTCCTCAAGGGTCTAAGGCCTCATGGACTATCAATAATATAATTTTATCTTCACTTAATAGTATAAAATCCTTTTATAGTTGTTGTATATCCCATGTATATTGGGAAATAAATGCCATGGCTGACTGGCTTGCTAATGTTGTTCTCAAGCCCAAGTCACCGCTTATGTGGTAGGGTGAAGTGTCTTTTAACAATGATGTGAAGTTCATACTAAACTATGATTGAACCCACAGAAAGGTGGGGAAATATCCACTAATTCCAATGAAAGCATGAATTGATAGTTTGATTATGGAAATTGGTAGCAATTGTATGATCAATAGGATGGCTCTTAGTTATGACAAGGCTTAACACATTTTGTGGGTGCTGAAATCCTTTATTTTGTTTGTGAACGTTATTCTATGGGTCACTATTTCTTTACATTTCTAGCAAAGAGTTAGTTTCTGGATGATTTTACAGAGAGCTGAGAAAGGTAAGATGGGTGGTCATAGGAAGAGGATGGAGATGATTGATTGTAATGAGTGGAAAGAGAAACCAAAGTTCTAGAGTCTTCTTAGTAAGGTAAATATCACTGATTTCAAGTCGAGACTCCATGGGAGGAACCCTACGGTCACCAAGTTGTTTAACAAAGATTGGAGTAATGGAAAAATTGCCATCTATGGTAGGTCGATGAAAGTGGACGAAGGGGTTATTACAGAGATTACGGGGCTTCCTCTAGATGGGAAGAATTTATATAGGGACAAGAATCTTACTATCTTAGTTATTAGAGGATTCCCTGAAGAGGATGAAGAGAAGGAAAATTTGGTCAAAATAAATAAAACTTACTATGCATCAAAGGCTATTGAGCTAGTGTGGAGGCAAGTGCTCATGGAGCCATAATGTAGTATTTCACTCTTGATGGAAAGTTTACAAGAGTGTACCAATACCATTTTGTTCTTCTAAATCATTTTAGTCATGGTGAGAAGGTGTCTTTTCCTTTTTACCTTCTTTTATTTATGAATTTTAGAATTAAATTTTAGGGATAACCATGGGGTAGTCCTACTCTCCATGAGGATATTATTCTTTTTATTTATGAATACTATAAAGTTACTTATATTGATCATCAAGTTATTGGCAACACTAATTCTGAGGAAGATATGCATGATGGTGGGGAAGGCGAAGAGGAGGGATGGGATGAAGATGTTTATGAGGACCCTAAGTTTCTCTCCCCCCCCATGAAGAAACCTACGAGAAGGGACTACTCCCCTATTCCTCAAGTGAGTAAGGGAAAGGCTAAATATCTTTCCTTTTCACCAACCTTGACCGCCATTTTGGTTGGAAAGCCTCACCCTAGAGATAGAAAATAGAAAAATGTTTCCTTTGAGAAGGGTGTCCCTATCTCCCATGTTGTCTCTAAGGAGGTTGAAGTGACTAAGGATACTTGGGAAGGTGCTAATATTAGGGAGATGGAATGCTACAATATAGAGACTTAAATTGAAGTCTTGAAAACTGCTAAAAAAGGTGTGGTGGATTTATACATGCTTACCAAATGGGTTTTTCATGAAGTGAAGTACATCAACATTAAGAAAAGGGCCCTTTCTAGTAAGCTTAAATCTCTTGAGACTATAGGTGAGGGTAAGGATAGTACCAAGTTTGAGGATGTTAAGAACCTTCATAAAGTTGTGAATGATGTTGAATCCCTGATGAAAAGCTATGATAATAAATTTGGGGAAATGGAGACTAGGGTTTCTAGTCTGGAGGTCATCTTGAAGAAGATTGGTGAGCAAAGATACTTGAGATTGTTAAAGCTTTTGTGCAACACCTAAAGATCTTAGTTAGGAAATTAGATTAGATGAATCAGGAAAAGGCCATTGTGGAGATTGATGGTGATAAGGATGTTGGCTTTGAGGAGGTTTTTGATCCTAGAAAAAGGACTTGGGCGAGCACTAAGAAGAAAGCATTGAAGACTAACAAGAAGATTGAAGATCTGAAGAGTGTTGCTACCAACATGGATCAGTTGGAGCTGGAAGTGACTGATCTCCTGAAGAAATTTTCTTAATTCTATTTATGTTGGTCTTTATGTGTCAGTTTTCTATTTTTTTGTTGGGCTTTGGTGTTGTTCTGTCTCTATCTCTTTTTGTGTCAGCTTTAGATATTTTTATGACTCTAGTTCATAGTCTAGTTTTTTCTATGCTTTAAAAGCCCATATTTTGTAATGTTTCAATGTAAAGGGTTTAGGGTCCCTTCAAAACCTATTTTACATAATAAAAAATAGTTGGATCAATTTTTGTATCATGTTTGGCATTTTTTCCTCCTCTTTGTATGGTTTTTTTCTCCCTCTATTTTGGCATTAATATATGTTTCCTATCGGCATCATTATGTTAGTTCTCCCTAGGTGTCTTATTTCATATCTTTGTTGTCTTCATGTATATTTGACTATTGATAAACTAGGAAAAATTAAGATAGAAAGAATTAAAAATCACTACATCATTCTTAGCTTCTAGAGTTGTCCTTTCTGGTTCCTTGGTGAGGGTGTTACATCACATGCCTAGTTATCTCTACTATGTGTATTAGTGCATGTCTAATCGACCCTATCACATGTCCCATATGTTTCTATGCATGTCGGTGCATCATCTAAAGCCTCCCCATCACATGCCTTTCTATCTTTTTGTATGCATGTTGGAGCACTATCAAAATCATCCTATCATATGGCTATCTCACATATCACAAATTTCCATCCATATCGGTGTACCATAAATGGTCTTGTGTCTACATCTTATCTCCATCATATATTACGCTCGTTTGTATCCTACATGTTAAATTCATTCAACAACAATTTAGGGATTCCTAATTGGGGGAAACTCTATGCGATAAAAACCATAAAGGTAAGTTAGGTAAGTTTCATTACTTGAACAAACATTTCTCCCTGATATAATATGATCACTAAAGTGGGGGGAAAATGTAATGACACAAATTTTCTCCCTGGTGTAATTTTCCATTTAGCAATGCCCCTACCTTAGCCTAAGCACATGAACTCCATGTCACCTTTCATGTTTTCTCATCTTATCCCTATCACCACTTGTTCATTATCTCAGCCACATGGCCTCGATGACATAGGAAACCAAAATTTCATGGATATCTCCATGCGACATGCACTCATCCATGAATCTTAAAATGTGAAAACTAGTATTGGAGTATTACAAACTACCACCATATAGTTATAATGTCTGATTCAACTGCCCACCAATGCTAGAATTTAAATTTAGCCATTATATTTCCATTTTCAAGATTTATTGAGTCTTCTTCATGCATTCTACAAGTTTATTTGATGACTTGGACACTCTTCTTGAAGGTTACTTTAGATCCATCCATCCAAAAGGTGTGTTTTTTTACCCCCACCATGAATAACTTTCCTATCATATTGCCAAGGTCTTCCTAGTAAAACATGGCATGCATCCATTGAAATGACATCACACCACACCTCATCCTTATAGACTTTTCCTATGGAAAATTTAATAAGACACCTCTTATATATTGTAACTTCAGTCTCCTTTTTGAACCATGCAATACGGTAGGGGTGAAGATGTTTTTCACACTATAAATTTAGTTTATCTGCCATTTTTTTAGAAACCATGTTCTCACAACTGCCTCCATCAACAATTACTTGACATACCTTTCCTAATGAAGTGCATCTTGTGAAAAATATGTTGGTTTGAAGCCATGAATCATCAATAAAAAAAATTGTACCTCCTCCTTTTTTGGAATTACCATTTTCCTCCTCATCATGAGACTTTCTCCTACATCTGGTGGTACCTCTTGCTCTACTCCATTCTTAGCTTGAGCTATATTCACCCTAGATGGTCTATCTTGATTCATCTCTTTCATATTATAATTGGAGTATTCAAATTCTCCATGACCTTCTTCACCACACCTAAAACAAATGAATGGTCTTATTTGGCCTTCCCATCCTCTATCATTTCCATAACCTCCTCAACCTTGTTGAAATCCCCTTCCTCTTTGTTGATCTGATGGCTTCTGGTGGGTTTCTTCTTGTCTCTCTATTCCTTGGGATGACTCTTCTTCATCATAACTTGAACCATCATGCAATGGGGATGATATACCCCTTCTCACTTCTCTATTTCTCTAAAAACACTACTTACTTTTCTTTTCTTATGCTTTTAAGGCAAGCTGGCATGCCCTTTTCATGCTATGTGCAGAGACAACCTAACTTGTTCATAATAGGTGTAGACATTCAAACATTAGTTAATCAAAGTCTAATAGAATATTCCTAAACATATAGAGAAATCTATTTGCAAAGACATTTAGATAGAGCTAAAATGGGAGCACCCTTTCACCATTTGAGTTGCTCTTGATTTAGGGATGTGGGTGTTCTCTCAAAACACTTGGGGGTAAAAGCACAATCAAGTGTCACCTTTTAGGCTAACTTATCAGCATAGCTAAATTTTAGTATTTCTAACTAAAAATTAATTTTGGTCAAACATATGGTCTAGCTAGATTCATTCTAGCTAAGTTAGATAAGTAATTTAACTTTTCCAATTGGAAATGTCTATTAAATGCATGTTTTATACCACTTTGGGTCCAACCATAAAAATAAAATTATTTCAGAAAAGTGGCATTTCAATAACTCCTTATCTTTTTAATTATATTTAAAAATAAATAAAAAATACCCTTTTGTAGAGATCATAGTCAAGAATATCCTCATATAGATTTTATAGTGTTTTAATTAGACATAGTTTATTATAATTAAAACATATTGCAAGTAGGTATTTTAATAGTCAAGCAGATGTTGATTCAAATAAAGAAAAAAATAGTAAATCATATTAAATAAATTTGAAAAAAATATGGTGCACTAAAGGAGAGAGTCATCTTCAAGAATATTCATATATTTTTTATTAGGATAGATTTGTTATAAAAAATATGTTGCGAGATGAAAATTGTCACTTTCAGTGAGTTGGAATTTGAATTGTTATAAAAGAGAAAATATAGGTCACAAACCAATTTTTATTTCTCCATGCACTAGCTATATATGTCATTTATGACATATTTTTAAATTAAGGGAAAAAATGTTTATTTACATATAATTTTTTGGTGGGAACTAGACCCCTAATTTTCAACAACTGAAAAATCATCTTTAAAAATTAAAAAAACATATAAATTAATATTCAAAAAAATTATTAAAATTATTAATCATAAACTTCATCCATTTTATCACATTTAATTAGTTTACATCATCTTCAAATTCCAAACATAAATGTCATTTTTATACTATTGAAGTTGAACAACTTTGATTTTGTTAGCTTTTTCCTTTGTAAAAAGGTGATAGCTTATTGTGCTTTTACCCTTGGAGCATTTCCCTAATGCATATTAGGAAGCTTTGGGATGGATTAGGGACCATGAGAACCCCATAATGGCACAAAATCAAGTATAGAACACCTATTTTGCCCCTAGAGCCTCAAGGATCCTAATGATGCTAAGATGAAGATTGATGCAAGAATGATTAAGCTAGATTGATTTTAGTCCAAATGAAACATGATACGATGCATAAATGATTAGAAAATCTTAACAAAGAACTAGATTCAATCCATTAAGTTATTCTAAGATGATCTATGAAAGCACAAAATAGAGTTAATCTAACAATTTATGCTAAAAGCTATGATGATGTAGATGTATTTTACCATTATAACAATGCATGAATATAAAATATAAGCTAATAATTTTCTCTTGGAAAGAGGATTATTTATAGGCTTTTCCTAAGGGCTTGGGTTAGGAAGAGGAGTTAGGGTCAGAGTTAGGGTTTGGGGTAGAGTCAAAGGTAAGGTTAGAAGGATGAGGGTTAAGGGTTGCTCACACGTGTGAGAAACACTAGGGAAGTGTGCCTAGGGAACCAAGATGAAAGAGAAGACATGGGCCTCATTTATGAGGTTTTAAGAGCCTTAATGAGTGTGTAAGAGACTATTAATGAGTCTGTAAGGTTCATTAATGGAGGGGTTTGACCAAAAGTCAAAGAAGACTAGATTAGGCTAAGAAAGGTAGGAAACACCTCCTAAATAGGTTTAGGAAAGGTTTGGGAAAGTTTAGGAAAGATTGGAAGGGTTTAGGAATCTCTAGAAGATTCTAGGGTTTTAAGGGATTTAAATAAATATTTCATTTATTTAGGGAATTTTGGTCAATTTATTAAATAATTAATAAATTTTGGAGGGAATGGTGTTTAAATTTGATTTAAACATTTCGAGAAGGGATTCTTGAATTAAATGTTTTTAATTAAGGTAGGAGGAAATAATGGCATAATAATTAATTAATTAATTAACAAATGATGATGTCATCAAGGGTTTTTGGAAAATAAAAATACTTTTATTTACCAAAGGATTTTTAGGTGTCTACATTTTGCCCCTCTTTGATGCGATGTCACGAGTGGTGTGGCGTCAAAGGTAAGAAAATAAGATGCCCCGAGCTAGAATTGAGAGGATAAGAGGTTGTGCCCCCTCAAAAAAATAATGCAAAGAGTAAACGTAAATAATGGCATAATAATAAATTAATTAATTAATTAACAAATGATGATGTCATCAGGGGTTTTTGGAAAATAAAAATACTTTGATTTACCAAAGGATTTTTAGGTGTCTACATTTTGCCCCTCTTTGATGCGATGTTGTGAGTGGTGTGGTGTCAAAGATAAGAAAATAAGATGCCCCGGGCTAGAATTGAGAGGATAAGGAGTTGTGCCCCCTCAAGAAAATAACGCAAAGAGTAAACATTCTGGAATTTTCTTGAAAAGAACATAGGAGGGAAGGGAAAGGAGGAAGGGGGGATAAACAAATGTCCTTTCAAGAGAAAAGATGCATGAATGCAATATGATAGTGAGATGCAGGATGCATCTATATGAAGGATGTAAGATGCAAGATTAATCTATATGATGTTGGATGGGGGATTTAGGGAGCTCCATGCATTGTATATTTTTGAGAGCACAACCTAGTTTGATATAGAAATACTAGGGACCTACCAAGGTTAAGAAAGAACACAAGGCCTTATCACCAGTGTTGCGTAGGACTGACACAAAAAGACAAGTACGCAAAAGGGTTTCTCCAGCATCGCATATGAAACCTGGAGGAGGCATGGTGGAAATGATATTGGAGAAACCACAAACACATGACTGACTCACACAAAGAAGAAAAAGATCAAAAGACCTTACCCCAGATTTCCCTCATTCACAGCACACCGTGATATAAAGGATCATGGCGACTTTGAGTAGAGAATAATGAGAAGCCGTAAAAGATTAACAAGACCCAAAGGACAAAATCTAAGGTCAAAATAATAACTCCAAAAGACATCCTTTTCCAAGGAGAGAGATTGATGATTGATTGATGGGGGGAGATTAGCTTTGAACATGGTGAAGGATACATCGTCATGGACTCGGTTTGATTTAAGTTCGGACAATATAGAAGGATACATCTATGTGGACCCATGATTAGGCTTAGGCCGGACAATACAAAAGGATAAATCTATGTGGGCCCCTGTGGATAGGGGGAATGTTATGTTGCTGATTGGAAAATGATGTGTCTCAAAGATAATTATGGTGATCAAGGATAGTCGACAAAAGATGTTGCTGAAGTGCAAGGCTGGGTGGGACAAGATATCTTATCAAATACTGCTACAGGACTGATGAGGAAATATACAACAAGACGTGATGATATGTACAATGGACGAGGAGATATGTTTATCAGAGCTCAAAAGATAAGAAAAGATTGAAAGGAACAAATGAAATAACAAGTATCTCACACACCTTTTTTCATAGGTAGGATGATGGAGGATTGATTGATTTGTTGAGGATTTGTGGTGGAGGATTACCAAGTTTCAAAGATGATTTCCTACTTCTTGATGTAGGATCAGATAAGATAGGATTGGATTTGTCAACCTAAGATAAAAAATTGATCTTCGGAAGACATGATTCTCTATAGTGCATGCCAATCTCTTGCTCAAGATGATGAGGCCTATAAAGACAAGGATTCCCTAGACAAAAATTAGTCATAGGGTAGTGTTGGGATTATTTTGATTTATGATAAAGATTAAGAAAATCAGAGGATATGACACAAAGTGGATGGTGGATAACTGGATAAGGATTCCTATGACAAGAGATAGGTAAGACACTCAAACCTCAAAAGGACCAAGGGATGATTGTTGAAGCACAGAGTTGGATGGGTCACTATGACCCAAGGGCTAACTGACATAGAGGATGGGACCTAAAGACACATATGTACAAATGATTCTAGGTGGAGACACAACTAATGCTATGGAACAAGACTCAAGATAGCACAAGGAATCTGGGGATGAAGCTTAAGCTACAATGATATGCAAGATGATTCCCTAGTTGGGCTAGAAAGCCAAGATAGATGGATGGTGGATAGGTTTGATAATGGATGATGTGTCCTGAAATGACACGGATTTGGGAAGGATGCATCCCAATGATGATGATTGGATTGAGATCAAGGCTTTCTACAAGACTAGGACCAAGACTAAAGATGAGATTGGATGGTTTGGCTTGATCTTGGATGTTGGATTTTGGATAGCTAGAGGATGTGGATAGGAATGGAAGATGTTGGAAGATTGCTAGGAATAGTTGGATATGGATTGAGATGTTAATGAATGTATGATTTGAGTGTTTTGGGATCCTTAGAGGAGTTAGGGTCACCATGGGAAGCATAGTTCATGAGTATGGTTGCAGAAGCCTATAGAGTAAAGAGTGCATGTTGTGAGCATGGAGCATGATTGACTAGTTTGGGTTTCAAGAGTTTCTTGGAGATACAAGGTGTGGAGTCTAGTGAGGTTTAAGGTGATTAAAGATTGACCTCTGATAGGTCTATGGAGTGGGATGGGTCTAGGAGTGATCTTAGAATGAAGATTGAGGAAGTTTATATCAAGCAAAGAAGGAAAGATGCATTAAATAGTTTTGGGCAGTTAGGTGGTTGTAGTCAGGTTTCTTTGAAGAGATTGAGTCTATTTGTTTGTTGATCCATGTGACTAGAAAGGGGGTGTAAAGTAGATGTGTAATAAAATTATAATGTAATCGGTTCAATCAATAAAACAAATATTTTTCTCTGCATATTATATTTTGTCCCGTGGGTACAGTCAACAACCTTGTGTCTTCAAATGAATTTTTTGATATTTTAATGGTTGGATGATGGTGTAAGATCCTTTATTTGGTTATTACTTATGTTTCCACGCATTGATCTCATTATTTTAATTGCTAGAGGTCAAGAAATTGACTGGTATCCTTACTGTACCTAGGCTTCTTGTTGTAATAGTGAATTGGGATTGTAGTCTTCCTTTATGAATTGACTCTCCCACCCCCTATGATCCCTATGATTGGTGGAGATGTCTAATATGTAACATATCCTTGTAATATAGTTTGTTTATGCAGGGATATAAGGAGGTGTGTTTGAGAAGCCACAAAATGGTGGAGATCTCTGAGTGAAGAGGGCCTTGTTTTGGCACTAGTCACATGGACGATGAATTCCCTAAAGGATGGATACATTTTATGATGGAATATGGATGTTAGGATCAATATTGATGTGTTAGATCAATTATATTGATGTGGAGGTAGTGTTAAAGGTCTTTGTGAAAAATCCCTAGATAAGTGACCCTAGTGTTAAAGGTCTTTTTGAAAAAGATATGAACAAGTACATTATACATCGAGAGATGCCCTCCTTCTCTCCTTCATCTCTACTTTTCGGAAGAAAAAAATGAAATAAAATTGATTTGTTATGGGCACTAACCCCAAACCCTCAAATGCTTCAAAGACTCAAACTTGGCTAGACCTTTCCCAATGATCCAAGATGATATGAATGAAGTCTATGGATTGTGTTTAAGTGCATTTGACAAGTTTTGTGGTTCTTTTCAATACCCAAGGTGCTTAACTCTCCAAACTTCTTCAAACTGTCCAGAGGCCTGATAGCCCTGTCTTGTAGCCCTGTAGCGAAGGTAAACAACATTTAACTATTGAAACTTCCAAAGGATTGACCAAAAAAATTGGTGTTTTAGATACCCTTTTCCAATTACATTATCATATCAAAAGAAAATATATGGTTGTTTTCAAACATGTACTGCTGCTCACACCCTGTGACTCCCAAAATGCATAAAAATGGGTAATTTAGCAAAGCAACCTTGTGTTTCTTGTACTCCCAAGTCTCCAAACTGTAGATAGTGTCATATTATGCTATAAAAACTCCAAATCTATAAGGAATTAGATTCAAACTTCCTATAACCCCAAAAGCCCCAAATTTGATGTTCCAAACCCTTGTTTCTAGGGCTTTCTAAATCTATGTCTTTCAAGAACTATTAGACCAAATTGAAAGTTGTTTCACCTTACATTCAACATACCAAAGAATTTCAAAACCTAAAATATACCCCTCATTCAACTGGAATGTCTACTGCAATACCCTTGCCATCAAATTCAATTCTTTTTCCACCATTTGCTAACTAATAACCCTCTAAATGGTGATAGTGTTGTAACAGTGAATTGGGTTATCTTCAAAACAATTCAAAGTTCATATGAATGCCTCCAATGTAATAAGAATTCAAAGTAATATGAATGCCTTCAAAACAATTCAATGACCATATGAATGCCTCCTTTTCATAAATCAAATGTGAGAGAAGTGGGATATTATTTGGGAATATTGAATTACAATAAATCTCTAATGGAATAAATTAGGGAAATATAATGGAAAAGAGCCAAAATTAGTAGACCCCACTATATTTTTACCCATATTTCACGAAGCTAATCTTAATCTTCTCTTTTTAAATGAGAATGATTCTTAATGATATTGCCCGAAGCTATAGGTGGTGTTGATCTGCAATCATAGGTGGTGTTGATCTGTAATCTGTGATCCTTCATTGATGCCCTCCTTCCCTCCTTCACCTCTACTTTTCGTGTGGAACAAAAAAATGAAATAAAATGAAACCATCTTTTTTTTTAAAGTTATATTCTCGTGTCAGTCATAATTACGATGACATGTCATGGTTTTCGTAATCCCGACCAACACGGGAATGGATTAAAAAAAATCAAATTTCTCCTTCTATAAACCGGCCAAGAGAAACCATTTTAATGTTTGGTCGGAAATGTTGGTCGGAAATGTGGGATAAATGTACTAGTGATGAGAGATAGATTTGAAATACTATTACAATATGGTACTGCAAGAGTGTTCTGCTAGGAAATGTCTCATGGCTAGACTTGGTCTAGACACTATGCAGAATGAACCCCATTTGAGATTGGGTTGTCCCGCTTCATTGATGATTTGGAAGAGAAAAGATGTGGGGATAAAAGAGAACAAGTGGATGCATAGGTAGGTGTAGCAGCGAATCTAGTTCCACCTATAGCAGTGGTAATTCATTTCCTCATTGTAGTAGTAGCACCATTTCCAAGAGTAGAAATTATAGTATTTAGATGGACCAAATGAGTACTAAGTTGGACAACATGGTTTGTTGAAACTAATGATAATAGGTAGGAAGAAGATTATATAGCATGATACTGTAGACTAATATATTTTTTTATCAGACATAGATGTGTAATTGCTTGTATTATTTTTTATATGTATATGTATATGTATATGTATATGTATATGTATATGTATATGTATATGTATATGTATATGTATATGTATATGTATATGTATATGTATATGTATATGTATATTTGTGTGTGTGTGTGTGTTTTCTCACTTTATCAAAGGGAACTAATACCTACATACTTGCTTTTGGACAAGATGTCATTTAGTAATTTCAAATTCATGAACTTATGGTGATTCAGTGAGTGGTACCTACCACCAACTTCATTGCATGTCACAATATAAGGTTGCATTTATATTTTCATAAATGCAACGAGAAACATCTTAAAAGAGAAATGGAAAGAAAGAGTAAGTAATTATATATTATTAGAGTAGTTGAAAAAAGAAAATATTTTATTTTATAATAGGAATTTTATAATGATATTTACATTAAAATTTAATTCAAAATATTAGCTAATTTGAAGTAAAAATATATTTTATATTTTATTCTCTATTTAATTATTGAAATCAAGAATACATAAAAGTAAATCTAAATACTTAAATATTTTATTAACAATTTCTTATTAAAATCTCTTTAAAGATGACATTTTTTTAAATGCATAGGTATGAGCATTTTCATTAATTGAACAATAATAGTACACATATTAAAAAATCCATGGGTCGATATCAAATCACATCCCAAAAGTCAAGTGTGGAAAATTTAGATCGAAAGAAGCAAACATCACTAAATGGAAAAAGGAGTAGGAAGAGGAGGCACTCCAACAAAATAAATGACATAAGACCAATAACAGAGAAAACATTTTTTTTGGTATTGTAGAAAATTAAAACTCAACACCTTTTAGGTGCCTACAAAATAAATTGTACCATTAAACCAAATACCCCTGTCATAATAAAAAAATAATTAACTAAATCAACTATATCATTTTAACTATTTTAAATTAAATAACATAAAAAGACTTGAAAATCCCTCTTATTCTATTCTATAATCATCCAAAATCAGAAAAGGTTTCTCATAGTAACCAAACCTAAATTGACATTTGGCTTAGCTTCAACATCTCATACTAAATGCAGCTAATGAGCTTACAAAAATGTTCTTAATAAGTCCATCAAGAGGAAGTGTGAGGATCGGACATCATAAGAGATGAGGTTGGGATTCTTTCTTGAATGAATTTGGTGGAATGAATAAATCCTTGTTCTTAGTCAAAAATGTTTAATCTGAAACTCTACTTCCAAAACAATTTTGTAAATGAAAAATCTTCCATAAACAATTCTATTATTAGATTTAAAATATAATAAAAGAATATCGTCGAGGATGTATCCATGAAATTCCAAATGGAAAAGAGCTATGAAGACAACAACCATTAAATCACTAGAAAGCAAGGAACCTGTCAAAAGACTAATATGTAATATATATTATGGAGAGATAATTCCTGCTGAACAAAGCACAACAATATGTATAGAACATAAATATCGATATTATTCTATGTAAATGTCATACACGACGCAAAAAAATTGGATCTCATATCCACAATTATTATAATTTGGAAAACGGCAACCCATGTAGACTAGTCATACTCATCTAAAGCTCCTTACCTTCCTAGAAGCTTGTAAACCTAAGTAAAGGAAAAATTTCTACATATGTCACCAACTTGTTATGTCAACCGTTTATATCAATATATATCTGCTTCTACATGAAACTAAGTTGCAACTTCCTATGAATAAGAAATAGTCAGACATGTTTTCCTATTTATGCAACCATACGTTCACTTTCTTCCCTCATTCTAAAAATTCTGTAAGATCGAATCAGCAGAGTCTTGGAGCCCAAGTCTACAACAGATAAATACTACGCAGGAAAAATGAGTCATTTGATCATTGTCTTGGCTATCTTTGCAGTTGTCTTAACTTTGTTTTGGGCTATCGTTAGTTCAAGCAATAAGTCAGTTATGTTTTCATTGTCATGTATTATCATTCTTCTTAGATTTAAAATTAACTTGGAGTGGTTGAATGATTCGGAGAAAGTTGGAGATTACTGTGAAGGTAATGAGAATAAATTGAGCAAAGAAGAAGCCGTTGATGAGGAGGAACTGCCTCCTGAAGAGATCAAATTCATGTGCACGCCTGAACCCATTTGCATTGATTACACGCATTTCACTGAACTGGGTTCATCGCCAAGAGTGAAGAGGACAACATCTATTACTCCTCTCTGTGGCTCTTTTTCCAATACTAGTTCAACCATATTTAGAGATAGGTTATAGAAGACTTTATGTAGTCTAATTGGAAAGGTAATAAGAAGAGACATGCAGTGAAATGGGTTTACACTACAAGTAAGACTAAGGGGAGTGGATCTAAAGGATCTTAGGGTGACATAAATCTCGCATGCAGCCAAATGGATTTTTAAAGCTCTTCAAGGTGATGAGCCTTAGAAAGTTCTGATTAGGCATAATATTTCTAAGGCAATCATGAACCAGAGACTATTCTAGGAGGGACTACCATCTACACTCATCTAACAGATAATTTTGATATCATTTTATATCTTCGCATGCTGGAACCCAAGCCTTAATCCCTTCTCTTGGTATACCTTCCTCAGCAGCATCTAGACTAGATGCATTGAGCCCAAGAAATAATGTTTTATTTGAAGCCTTCTTCTTCGCAAGATACTTATCCTTAAGTCAAATGGAGATCTTAATTTGCGTGTTGTCTATAGACTTGAGGCAATGAATCATATCTCTTTTTAATATCTTTTTGCAAAATAAGTTTGAATCTATTTGGATTTATTATTAACACAAATATTTCTGCATTGGGAGATTATTGTGGGATTTTTCTCTAACCTCAAGAAACATTCTAAATTTTAATTTTATATATATATATATATATATATATATATATATATATATATATATATATATATATATTGTCTATCCTCTCTAGTGAGATTTTAAGGTTAATTTAGAAGTTTAGCAATAATGATATTTTTAGTGGTTGTTGTAGAGTACTTACTGGGTCTCTTAGGAGACTTATAATGCACAATATTGTTTGGAAAATCACTATTACCATGAGGTTTATGAGATATATTTGTAAGACTATTACAAGATGGTACTACAAGAGCGATCTCCTAGGAAATATATCATGGCTAGGTCTAGACACTCTGCGGAATGAACCCCATTTGAGATTGAGTTGTCCCACTTCATGGATGATTTGAAATAGTGGAGAGGCAGGGAGAAAAGAGAACAAGTGGATGTATAGGTAGGTGTAACAACGAATCTAGTTCTACATATAGCAGCAATAGTTCCTTTTCCCATTGTAGTAGTAGCTCACCATTTCCAAGAGTAGAAATTGTAGTATTTAGATGGACCGAAGGAGCACTAGGATGGAAAGCATGGCTCGTTGAAACTAATGATGATAGGTAGGACAAAGATTATATAGCATGATAGTGTAGATTGATATATTTAGTTATGAGACATAGATATGTAATTGTTTATATTATTTTATATGTATATGTATATGTATATGTATCTATATATGTATTTTTTTGTGTGTGTGAGAAACAAAGATAGAGCTCACTTTATTAAAGGGAACTAATACTAGCATACGTTCTTCTAGACAAGATGTCATTTTGTATTTTCAAATTCATGAACTTATAGTGAGTCACTAAGTGGCACCCACCACCAACTTCATTATGTGTCACAAGATAAGATTGAATTTATATTTTGATAAATTCAATGAGAAAAAACTTAAAAGAGAAATGAAAAGAAAGAGTAAGTAATTGTATATTAGTAGAGTAGTTGAGCTAAGAAAATATTTTATCCTATAATATGAAGTTTATTATGATATTTACATTAAAAATTATTTCAAAATATTATCTATTCAAAGTCAAAATTTATTTTATTTTATAATTTGTTTAATTATTGAAATCGAGAATTTATAAATAAAGTTAATCTAAATATTTGAATATTTTATTAATAATTTCTTATTAAAATATGTTAAAGAGTTCATTTTTTAAATGAACAGGTGTGAGCATTTTTATTAATTAGACAATAACAATACACATATTAAAAAAAACATGGGTCGATATCCAATCATGTCACAAAACTCACATATTGTGGCTAATTTAGACCAAAAAAAGAAAACATTATAGACAAACAAGCTTCTAAATGGCAAAAGGAGAAGTAGGAGGTGGAGGCAGTCCTTGTCAAAATAGAAAACTCATCATCAAAATAAGTGTGATCAATAATAGAGAAAGCATTGTTTTTTTTTTTGGCATTGTTGAAGATTAGAACTCAACACCTTTTAGGTGTCTACAAGATTAAACCAAATACCCTTTACATATTATAAAAAAAAACAATTAACTACATCAACTATCTCTTTTTAACTATTTTAAATTAATTAACATAAAAATTAAAAATTCATCTTATTCAATTCTATAATTAGCCAAAACTAGAAAAAGGATCTCACACTATCCATGCTTGAATTGATACTTGGCTTTGCTTCTACATCTCACACTACATGCACCTAATGAGCTTACGAAAATGTTTTTAATGAGCCTAGTAGGGATCAAGTTTTGCCAAGTGCAAGGCTCAGACATCATAATGGATGAGGTGGGGATAGGGTGAGGGTCATGTTCTAGGCAAATTCAATAGAATAGACACCACTCAGATTTTGGTCTTAGCTAAAAAAAGTTCAACCTAAAATTTGTACTTCCAAAACAACTTTATTAATGAAAAATCTTCCATAAAAAAATTAGTAATATGAATGAAAAATCTTCCATAAAAAAATTAGTAATAGAATTTAAATATAATAAAAGAATATCCTCCGGGATGGATCCATGAATTTCCACTGAGTGGAAGTGGGCTAAGAGGACAACAACCATTAAACCACTAGAGAGCGAGGGACCCGTCGAAAGACTAATATGTAACGTATAAAATGGAGAGATAATTGCTGCTAAACAAAGCACAACAATACGTATAGAACATAAATATTGAATTTATTCTATGTAAATGTCATATACGACGCAAAAATGTTGAATCTCATGCCTATAATTATTATAATCTGAAAAACTGCAACACATGTATACTAGTCATACTCAACTAAAGCTCCTTACCTTCCTGGAAGCCTGTAAACCTGAGTCATGTCAACCATGTATACTAGTCATGTCAACCATTTATATTAATATAGCTCTACTTTTACATGAAAGTAAGTTGCAGCTTCCTATGAATAAGAAACAGTCGGCCATGTTTTCCTATTTATGCAACCATACATTCACTTTCTTCCTTCGTTCTAAAAATTCTGTAAGATCGAATCACCACAGTGCTGGAGGCAAAGAAAAATGAGTCATTTCATTTTCCTGGCTATCTTTGCATTTGTCTTAACTCTATTTTGGGGTATCAGTAGTTCAAGCAATAAGTTGGTTATGTTTTCATTGTGTCTTATCATTCTTCTTAGATTTAAAATTAGCTTGGAGTGGTTGTACAACTAGGAAAAAGTTGAAGATTACTGTGAAGGCAATGAGAATATATTGAGCAAAGAAGAAGCTGTTGATGAAGAAGAACTGCCTCCCGAAGAGATCAAATTCATGTGCACGCCTGAACCCATTTGCATTGATTACAACCACTTCACTGAAGTGGGTTCATCGCCAAGAGTAAAGAGAAATAGTGATAATCATAATACCCAGAAAAAGTTGAGAGATTATAACTGCGTGGATTCTGAGGTGATGGTTTTGGAAATTCCCTGTAATGATCATGTTGTTATTGAGCATAATGAATTGGCGGCATTTAACAAGAGAGTCGACGATTTCATTGCCGAGTTCAACCGCCGAATTCGTCTTGAACGGCAGCGAAACTCGGCCCGCTATCAGATTTCTGCAATCTAAAAAAATAGTGAAAATTAGATAGCTGTATGATAGGCTCTGTTAATCATCATGATTTCAGTGAAATTGAGTTTGTGTAAATCATGTCTGCCAGGTTTTATTTGCTTATAATTTGGTTTGTAAATGTGGTTTGCAGTGATGTTCGTATAGGTTCAGTGAATGGAATGGGTGTGCAGTCTGTATCAACCAAAATTGTAGATTTGTTTGGCCACCAAATATTTCTTATAAAAAATAAAAATGAAAGTGAACACAATTAGTCCCGGTTACATATGGTTGTGCAGGCTTCACTGCAAGACTTTTATTTGCTGCGTGGATTTGATTTTTATGTCAATTTTGAAATAGTTGGATTATGGAACACGCTTGGAAATTATTAATCCATTGATTTTAACTGCTACAATATTCTAAGGCGAGCAAACCGCCCATATCGGATGACTTTGACTTATAAATTATGCACATGGTGGCTTTACTCATGATATATGAAGGAGAATTTTAAAAAAAACCAAGTGTCGCTTTGGTAAGCTATGCTTTTTAGTTTGGTGATTAGACGTTTCCTACATAATGAGGACTGACAATTGATCTCATGTTTTGGGAGACCTAAATTTGTTTTAAAGAAGCAATTTTAATTTTAAATATTTAAATAGCATTTCATCATATAATGTTTACTTTTCAAAATTTGGAATTAATATATATTTAGGAAAAATATGATTTCAGATAATAAAAAATAATAATATTTTATGTTGATATTGTTAAGTAGTTGTGTTTTGTTCTTATCATCAAGGTTAAATCCTATTACAATGCTATTGTTCTTTGTCATGTGTTCATAGTTTTAGATCAAAAACATTCAACCCTTTAAAAAAATAAAAATAAATTATATGACAAAAGTAGATGTTCTTGTTATATTGAGAAATAAAAAATTGATATAGAAACAAACATAAACATATAATAGAAAAAATTATCTCGTTAAAAAAGAAAAAGAAAAATAGCAAGATCTACGAGAAAAATCTCAACCAATAAATGTTCTTGTTGTATTAGAAAAAATACATTTTCATATACAAACAAAGAGGAACACATAATAGTAAAAATATAGAGTTTTTTTTCACACAATTGACAATTAAAAATTAAAATTAATTTATAAGGTAATATTTTTTATAAAAGAATTCTTTTACTATAGATATTGTAGTCAATGATCTATATTGATAGAATAAAAAATATATATAGCTTAACTTATGCATTATAGTAATATGTTACTAGATAAAATAATAGAAGTATAATATTTTTTTATTGGGGACAAATCAAATATGATAGAGCTATTTTTAAATTATAATAATTATATAATAAATTTATATGAAAAATACAACAAATCATTAGTTTACATCATCCATGAATTCTTGACAATTTTGTTTAGTACAATTGTAGATCATGTCAATTGTTAAAAAATGTCAATTGTTGCATAAATACTACACAATTTATTTTTGTGCACCCAAGGTTAGAGAAAGCTCACACACCAATAGGTATGTAGCCAATGCTTTTGTATGTTACTTTTTACAATGGTTAAGTAGATTTTTTTCCTACAATAGTTCACTTTTAGAGAGAAGATACAACCTATTTCACTATTGCTCTTTCATTTGCATAGTAGGACTCGATTTTATTTCCACACCTCATTATCGATGTGTACCCCACACACAAAATCAAAGAATGGCTTCAACCTTGAATGGAATTGTTTTATATTTTACCTCTTTCTCATCTTTTGTTTCCTCTTGGGAAAAAACTAGCACCCTTGTCCTCCTTGTTCCATCATTTATAATACCAAATTTACTAGATAAAGAAAGCATCAATACTTAAGAAATGACTATTGTTGATTCATTTAGTCTTGTTTCCAAGCTATGTGGTCCTATTGTTAGGATATACATTGTTAGCATTTCATTATGGGTTTCATGTGGTACTCTAAGGCAGACACTCATGAATTAGAGGCTCTTTCCATTCCTATTTCCTCATTCCACTTCTATGTACCAATCTCTGGATTTCAAAAGTGTTGAGAAATATATTATTAGTGTTCATATGAATACATATGAATAATAATATAGAAAGATTGTTGTAGTTATTAGATTAGTGGTACAAATATATTGAGTTGTTAAAACAACTCAACATATTTAGGCAAATTATTTATGCAGTTTCCTGCAAAATAGCATATTAAATCTTATATATATATATGTAATGTCTATTGGATAATAGAAGTGAAGCACATATTATTTTATTTTGAATAATTTAACTTCTTAATCTTTGTCCATATTTCTAATGTGGTATCAGAGAAACGTGAATTATGTGTACCTGAATTGTTGCACATTGTAGCATTATAGAATTGAGATATTATTGCTAAATATAAGTGTCGTACATATGGAGTTGCACCCAGCCTATCCAACTTAGTTTAGTGGGTGCCACATTCCGGTTTTGACAGTGATGCCTACTGAAAGTGTTCTCGCTACCATTATGCGTCATGTAGAGACGGTTTTGTGAAAGACATTGAGGTCCAATTGAATATTTGTGAAGGAACCACCATGGCTCAAGTACTAGTTACACCTATCTCTTGTTGTCTTCACAGTCCTCCTGCACTCTTATCGAGAGATTCACCAACTGATTTTCTAAAGTATGATTCGGGTTTCAGTATGGGCTTAGCTAAATATTCCTTCACAATCCACTGACACTATGTTATGATCCCTCAATTGGAGGCTCTATCACTACATTGAGGATGATATGGATTGTGCCTTCTATTATTAATTCATTTGTAGATCTTTGGTTATCGGCTTCATTTTCTGGTGATATTGAATTTGTTATAGCTGCATTTTGTGAGATCATTTCTAAGCCAACATAAAGTGATTTGATTCTTTCTAGTCATTTTGTTGACGAATTTATTCCATTGATCACCTTTAATTTGATCTTATTTAACCCAAATATTCGTTCACAAGTATTTGTTTGATGCATTAATATTACGATCAACCATTATTGGAAGTGGTCGAAAGGAAAGTTATGAGTAGAACATAGATGAGAAAGATTGAGTAGAAAATTATATTATTATCATGAAGAGCCACACGTGTCTTTAAATCTCACTGGTTTACCATTTTTTTGCGTGGTGTATGTTGGCATTATAGGAGCCTTGCAGCACTAGGTATTATTTTTGGTCTAAGTGTGTAATTTTATATATGGCTTAAAGTTAATTTTGTAGTATATTTTTATTGTTATAGTCAAGGTGAATTATCAGTTGAGCTTGACATCTTTGATTAAAATAATAATCATGGACAAATTAATTATCTTTGAGAAATTTGAAGGAAGAGACTTTCATACTTGGTAGATATAGATGCAGTTACATTTGATTGAAAAAAAAAATGTGGGATGTAAACAAACTAAATTTAGTAACACTGAATAATGCAAGTAAACTTGCAAAGTGGAATATAAAAAAGTTAGAAAGTTTTGGGAACTAATATAGTTTTGGATTATCAAAAACATGTTTGCACCATGTGGATTTTGTGAAGTTGGTAAAAGAGATTTGGGAGTCATTAAACAAGCTCTTTGGATCTCAAGCAGAAAGCACCAAGATAACATTGAAGAAGAGATTGTATAGATTGAAGATGGAAAAAGGTACAAAAATGGCAGATCATGTCAACGAGTTTCACTCTTTCCTAAATCAGTTAGCTAGGATTAATGGGTGCTAGCAAGAAGTTGAGTCCACTTTGAGGCCAAAAAGTGGAACTATTTTTCAGTGTTTTTGTGTTCTTAATGCTTACATTTTATGTGGATGTCTGATGTACATAACAAAAAAAACTAAAGTTGTTAGTGTTGTTGTTTGTAAGTTAACCAAGAAAGAAAAGGTTTTATAAGTTGTGTGGGAATAACTGGTTCACCCTCCCTCCTCCCCCCTCAGTTATGTGACCTGTTCAACATAGATGCAAGGTCAGCCAAAAACCTTAACAAAAATTATAAGTGGAAGGAACAAAAGATCTTTGGGGATCCACATTGAGTTAGCACATCTTTTGAAATCATTCAAAAACTTTATTCAAACATCACATGTTACTGCATGTAGAAATTATCTCTGGACCCAAAAAACAACCACCACTAGACAAACAAGAAATCTTTGAATAAAAACTTCTAGACCATTAAACAAAACTTCTGAACTAGGAAATTAGCTCTAAACCCAAAGTAGAATCCTCATAAAACTTAAGTGCTAAAAACAATAGTCTTGATGCCATCTGATATAGTTTTTGGACTAATCCAGGCCATGGAGAAGGAAACACAAAATATTTTGCATCAACAGTTGACATCAATGAAAACCAAAATGCCATATTTGCAACAATTATATAATCCGAAGCCATTTCTTTTAAAGCATATTTTTTTAGGGTTCATTTCCCTAGCTCTTGTCTATACTCCTCTAATAAGCTCCCTTCTTGGATTTCAACTCTTTCTACTCCAAGCTAATGTAGGAGATTTCTAATTTAGCTATATCTATAGCTAAGTTATTTTTGGCAAGAGATTTTCACTATTTATAATCATACCATGGAGAGTTGTTTTTCAAAGAAAATAGTCAGTGCCACACTAATAAGGACTTTGAATTCCATCCAATTCTTTAACAAATACCTGGACATCTTACATATGAGCTTATTGAAAGAAAATTATGGAAAAGAGAATCCATGTTCATAATATATTTACTAAGGAAATAAATACATGTAAGCTAGCAATAAGTGTTTTTGCCTATTTTCCTACAATGGGGAAATGTAATGTCACGGGAGCTCGTATTTGACATACTTTAAAATTTTGAGTTACCTATATAAATTCTTCTAACTTACCAACTAAATGTGTGGGTGTTTCCACTGAAATTTTTTTATTATGTTAAGTCGCTAAGATAACAAGATTTTGAATTATAAATTCTTATAACTTATCAATTAAACGAGAGGCTTTCACTAAAAGTGTATTATGAAGGTAAAAATATAAATGTAAAGAGCAGATAACAAGGCCCATGAAAATTTTGTTAGTAGAAATATCTTGGAAAATTTTCCAGATAATATGATTGAATTGTCAAGTAGATCTCAATTAATTAGTTTTAGTATTATTTTAAACTTTTCTTATTTTCAATTATTTTGATCTTGAATGTATTTATGTATATCTTGACATACTGAAAGAGTGAAGTAAGATACATAATTGAATTGGTGAACATTTAGGTTTTGGCAATAGTAAAAGTTTTTGGGTGTTGAATTTTTTATTAAAAATAATCTCAAATGAAAAGGTTGTATATTATCTTTGTTTTTCATTTATTCAGCTACTACCTATGTTTCATTTTCAGCCATGTTTCTTTTATGTTATTGATTTACTGTAATTTTTGCAATTTCAAAATTTTAAGTAATATTTTAGATTTTAAATTGGACACTTTTTCTCATCGACTATCTTTCTTTTCTCATTATTCACAAGATAAAATCTATCTGAACTAGATAATTCCTACTAAAATTTCTAAACTAGTTTTTAGGTACATGTATGGTGTTTAACTTTACATCTTCATTACCATTATAGCTTTTTTTTTTCTAAAGTATGTTCGTGACATCTTCTTCTTATTTATGTTTCTGGAGAATGATGACAAACCCCTAAAATAGAGGCCACTCTTGGCTTTATAGAAAACTCTTCCTTCCTACGAAAGTAAGGTTAGTAATGGAAAAGATTCCCCTTTGTGCATTTCAAAGAAACAATTATCATTACCCATTACAATTGCCAAACAAGGAAATCATATCAATTCCTTGAATGCCCATAATACCACTTGTCCATCCCCACTAACTCTCTTAGAACCACCCATTGAGATGAACTAGATATTCACTTTTTTATTATGACGTGCATGGTCCTAACAAGTGGCAATGCTTTCTTTCATTTTGCAGGGGGTGGAAGGCATCTCAAAATGAAACCAATTGCACAATATAATTTCTAAGACCTTCTAAGCCTTGAAACTCCTCCTACTTGTGCTTGAATGATACACAACCTTCACAAGCTTGAATGCACAATATAACAAAAATATTTTCACATTTCTTTTGAGGATTCTTGAATTCACCACATGGCATTTGAAAGTTGAACCTTCATACTTGAGAGAAATTGTACAACATTGACACATTGTGCAAGAGAAATACCAAAGCGAACAAAAGTTAAACTTGCTCACTTTTCTTTATGGTGGCTTGTGAAGGTGGCACATGGCACCACGTCACAACTTGCCAAGATAACTTATCTTGAGACTAGGAAGAAATTGCGCCAAAGTGACATATAGCTTTCACTATAAAAACCTGTGCTAAAAACAAAGAGCTTGCAGACTACGAAAGAAAGTGACCACAAAGAGAGAACCACAAGTGCCCAAGGCAAAAAGAGACAAAACCTTACAAATCTTCAAACCAAAACCCTTCACTAAAAAAAGGCAGAAGACATAGTCTACAATACTATGCAAATATAAAAAAAATTATTTACATATTGACTACTTATTTATTATATATAATATAAATATTTGACCAACAAGATAATATTATTAGCACAAATCTATATGCAATAGTTAGATTCACTACTTCTTAAGCCTCTCCCATATAACTTTCATCTCAAATAAAATTAGAATTGAAAAACGTTATTGTCTATGACTAATCCCACTTCCTACTAACTCCGTTTTCTTTCCGAGGATTCCATCGCTTGGCAACAGTACATAATTATCTAAGTACTCATTCGATGGTGGGCCAGCATGCCTAGACTCAGTATAAAGTGACGATCTTGTCTGAAGATTTGCAGATTCAAGGATCTTGCCTACTTCCCAAAAAATTACACTAATATGTCTATCATGTCCGCTTCCTATGCGTAATGTACAACAACACCCTTTTTTATTCATGGACAGCGAAAGAATGTCTACCTCTTCAAGAGTCAAAAGTTGAAATATCTTCACTTGTCAACAGATTCTTATGTCACCCATTTTATAGTAATCTTTCTCCACTTTCACTTGAAGCTGTGCTGCAACTTCCCTTGGTCAACCCATTTCTCTTTTAAAACTCTTTTCCAATATTTAAAACCATAAGAAATGACAGAGAAACAGTGAGCCATGTTAACAACTCTCTCTCTATATATTTATTATACAGTCACACATACACCCATATCTCTTATTACTAAAGCCTTTTGAGCAGGGATCACCAGAATGTGGGAGGCCAAATCTACTTCAGATGATTCCAAGGAAATCTCTCACAAAATGGGTAATTGTATTATATTTGCTATAGTTGCAGTTGTGGTCGCCCTGTTCTGGAATAAAGAACAGTTATCTCCATGTACTTCATGTAGTAAGTTGTCTATGCTTTCATTTTGTGTTATGATTGTCATGGTTATTAGACTTACATATAGCTTAGGGTTTTTAGATAGCTCGGAAAAAGTTAGAGATTACTATGAAGTTAATGACATGATGAATGAGATTACACTGGCCAAGTCCGCATGCGTAGTTGTAGAGGAGGAAATACGTGCAGATGAAGTAAAATTCATTTGCAAAGCTGAAGACATTTGCATTCATGGTAGACAGTCGAACAAAGTGGGTTCGTTGCCAAGAGTGCAGAGGAATACTGATAATCATAACACCCCCAAAACATTGAGAGATAAGCGTGTGAGTTCACCTGAGCTGATGGTTGTGGAAATTGCAGATAAATATAAAGTTAATGAGAAGAAGGAGTTGGCGGCATTTAACAAGAGGGTCGATGATTTCATTGCCAAATTCAACCGCCAAATTCGTTTGGAGGCGCAGCAATCTTCATCCCGCTATAGCCAAATATTACCTGCCAGCAGATATATAAAGGCAATTTAAGCTAGGCAAGCTTTATTAGATTGCCTGCTTGGCTGCTATCTAATATTCTCTATCTCGCAGATTTCTGTGGAACTGGGTTTGTTTAGATGATATCAGTCAGCTATAATTTGTACGTAAGTAGCTTTGCAGTATCTGTGGTCTGTGTAGAATTAGGAGGCGTCTGTTCAGTCATCAGAATCTGAAATCTTATTACGAAAAACTGATAAGATTTAGACTTTGATGGGTAGATAGACACTAGTGTAAAAACGTCTATCTAACCATCAGAATCTAAAATATTATATTAAATGAGTGTAGTCTAAATGTACAAATTAAATGAGTGTAGCCCAAATGTACAAATTGTAGATTTAATTAGTGAATATAAGATATTATAAAAGAAAAAGAAAGGAAATATTAGCCCATAGTTGTGGATGTCTTATCATATGACTAACTGTTTCTGCTAAAGCTGGGCCAGTGAGGTTTTCTGTTTTCCCATTTTTATGTAGTATTATGAAATCTCAAAGTTCAAACACATAAAAAGTTCTCACACAATTTGACTATATAAATTCGGCAATACTATTCTCATAAGTTGGCTTAGGATGTCAATGCTTTTCTTTTTCCTGGATAATTGTAATGTCAATTCCGATGACTTGCATGGAAAGTATGAATCCCAAGTCGTTTGACTACTGTAATATTTAAGGTAAACAAGCTATCAAGATAGCTACTTAATTTGTAAAGTCGCCTTCATGGTGGAATTTTCAACAGAGGCAATTTAAATATGATTAGTTTGGTAGTATTAATTATTTGTTTGCTGCTTACAATTGAAAATATTTAAATAATTTTGTTTTCATATAGGCAGGTTTTAATTTATTATATAATTTAATTTTTTAAGTTCTTTTCAAAACGATTTAGATTTTGATGGCTAGATAGACTGGCGTAAAAATGTCTATTCAACCATAGAATCTAAAATCTTAAATGAGTGTAGCCCAAATGTACAAATTGTAGATTTAATTAGTGAATATGAGATACCATAAAAGAAAAAGAAATGAAATATTAGCCCATAGTTGTGGATGTCTTATCATATGACTAACTGATTCTGCTAAAGTTGGGCCAGTGAGATTTTTTGTTAAACCATTTTTTATGTAGTATTATGAAATGTCATCTCAAACACAAAGAATTCTCACACAATTTGACTATATAAATTTGGCAATACCATTCTCATAAATTGGCTTAGGATGTCAATGTTTTACTTTTTCCTGGATAATTGTGATGTCAATTCGGATGACTTGTATGGAAAGTATGAATCCCAAGTCGTTTGACTACTATAATATTTAAGGTAAACAAGCTATCAAGATAGCTACTTAATTTGTAAAGTCGCCTTCATGGTAGAATTTTCAACATTGTCAGTTTTAATATGATTAGTTTTGATAGTATTACTTATTTGTTTGCTGCTTACAATTGGAAATATTTAAATAATTTTGTTTTCATATAGGCAGGTTGAAAGTAAAGGCATTATATCTTTTAATTTTATTATAGACAAAATAATACTTCACTAACTCACTCCTTGATTAAATAATGATCTGTATCGATCATAAATTTGAATTGGATCAAATAATATCTAATATTTTATTAGGGATGGATATAGAAGCATATATGATTTGGTTTAGTATTTTCTTCATTTTAATGTAATAAAATGATTTGAAAATGATATTTGAAATTGCATCTATAAAATTAGAAATATTAATAATTTTATACAAAGAATTATGCAATTTTAGACTAGATCATAAGATGTAATTTGTTGTGAATTGGGTCATATATGCAGTCAAGTCAAAATAATACAGCCTAGCCATCTATTAGCATAAAATTCAAAAATTACTCTAAATTACTTTTGTGACTATTTTTCTATGTTTGTGCTAATATGAACATTGATAACTTTTTTGACATAAACGAAAGAATATCTATCTTGTCTTGATGGTAATCAAGGCCCTAAAGAAAGATGAAGTTTGAAAAATCCATTAAGCACACAATGTAGAAAAAAAAAGTATCTACTAATGATCTTTTATAGAGCCTCAATGTACACTATAGATTTGAGTGATCTTGATTCAAATAATTTTCTATGTTCTAACATAGCTTCTAGATCTTGTTTAATTTTATAAACAACTTAAGGAATGTATTTATTTATAGATCTATAGTCACTAGTTTGAATTATTTAGCACATTAATTGACATGATAATAGATATTTTATCAAAATTTCAAATTTGGGGTACGAAATGAGAAATCTAGATTTGATATACAATTTTTCACCTATGAAATTTTAGTCCAAGGTGGTCAAAATATGGAGGTATATACAATAATGAGATCTATAGTAATTGTGTGCAAAAAAAAAGTGCAAGGTACAAGTTGTTCTTTTTCCTAAAAAGGTCAAATAAAGTGTTACATTTTGTGCATTAACAAAATATATGTAAAATGACTTAAAATGATGGTATGCAAAGTAACTTGTGTGAAAAATTATCATAGCATTCCCCCTTCTCCACTCTTAAATATTTATGTTATATAAAAATCATCTGCACTTCAATATAAATACACATGAAAAAAACATACGAAGGATACCATATTAGATTTTTAGATGATACCAAACACTATTTTTTGGTAGGAACAAGATAAAACTAGAAAAAATGATGGATTAGTTTAAAAACCCTTTCCCAAAAGATAATTTTAATGGAGGGTTACAATAGAAACCGGCAAGTGACCATATAAACTAAGTTTTTATAGGCATTTTACACTTGATAGTAGGAAGCAAGGATACAAAAGTGGCACCATAAAATCCATAATCCAACAATACAAGATGAAAAAATTCCTTATGATATTACCAAAGGATCATTATTATATGAGAATGGTTCTAGTATAGACACATTCATACATTAAGAATGTGAAAGACATAACATATATGAATTGAGAGTAGATATTCTAGATAGAGACTTGGATTATTTATAATGAGAAAGACATGATGATGCAATATAAGATAAGAATGTGTGTCGATTTGAGAAGTTGATTAATGTATGGGATCCATTGCACATCAAATATCAAATGAATAATATATACTTTATTTGATATTAGATATAATAGGCCTAATTTATATTCATCAAGTTCTTATATTTTTACTCATTCTTCTATAATTGGCTTTATCTTGTATTTTTTATTAAATTAAATGGTGAAGGCTACCAACCCATTAAAAATTAAAATTGAACCATCAAAAAAATAAGTTTTTATGGCATGAATCAACAAAGTTACCACTAAGTAACTTGAATAACACCACAAAGAAATAATGGATCTAAAATCACTTAATGAATATCAAAGTTAAGACCAATGAGCGGGCCCAATAAGACAATCTAAGATTTTGGGGTTGAAAAGAAATAACCCTTTTTCTTTCTATGAACATTTATCAAAGAAGTGGCATCCAACTCTAGAGAAGAAAGGCTCATAGTGCTATACAAGATATTAGAAGTATTGGATGAGTTAGACAAGCACTTCGAAAAAACAAGAAGATGGGTTTGGAAATATAGAGAGGGAATGTAGAGCCATAGATCAGATTAGGCTAGTTCTCAAAAGAGAAACGCAAGGAGACAAAGGAGAATAAGAAACACGAGCTAGCATAGGAATAGATCTAAAAATAGGGGCCATATAGTAGGAACAACATTCATCAAGGAGACAAGGGCCTCTCAAATCCATTAGACAAGGATAAATAGTCAGAGAAGGGGGGCCCAAAGTCCACATGAATATACAAATTAGAGTCTAAATCCATGGGGAAGACTATAAGATGACATTACTAAACATATTTCCACAAGGTAGGAATGGAGTGGAGTTGAGAACCTCAAGGACAGGAGGAATCATGTCCATTTACAAAGTAGTGTTTGGATTTGAACGATATTCCTTCATAATGAAGGATATGTCTCTAATGTAGCTCATCCATACAAAGGGATATCTCAACTAGTTGTGGTTTGGAGAGATCTAAGTCTACCATAATCCTCACATAAAAGGTGTGGGAGAAAATATAGGTTTTACGTTCTACATTGATGAAGTATCCTAATTTATTACTGACTAATTTATAAGAAACATTGTAGAACAAATGAAGTGGGATATGAGGGAGCCTGGCCAAGGTGGGGGGAAACCCAATAGTATATAAGGGTGAAGAACAAGGTATGCAAATCTCATTTCTAGAAACTCAAAGAAAAAACAACATCTCTATCATCCATAGAGTTGAAAAAATCACAAAGAAACCACAAGCACAAGGATATATTTTGACTATACCCAAAAAAAGAAAGTTCTAGTGCTCAAAGATCCAGGAACGTAATGATAGAAGAGGTGTCCACAAGCGATTAGATTAATCTTCCAACAAGAGTTGGATTCTCAAAATAAGATATGTAGTGTAACACCTCCTTTCCCAACACAAGATTTGGAACAAAGGTGGCACAAGGGAGGCATTTTGTAGGTTGATAAGGAGGTCCCTTAGAGGGCTTTCAAAGTAGATCAACAAAATATCTTTTAAGTGGTGATTTGATAGAAGCATTTATTTGTGAAATCATATTAAATAGGTGTCTATGATGGAGGTGACATTGACTTTGAAATCTCAAACAATAGCCTAATTCAATGACCCCTCCAATATTATACACCACTATCTAGGTCATCGATGCAAAGGTAGTGACATTGTAAATAGAAATTTTTAAAATTGTCGATAGTCCATGACTAACACTAATTCAATTGGACCAATGCTACTCTCAATATGTCTATAGTTCAAAGAACAAACCATCCTACCAACACTTGATAATTAAATGTAAATAATAACAAGACAAATAAAATTATAAACTATTAATCTTTTAAATGACAAAAATAAAATAAATATATACCTAAAAAATGATCCTTACATCTTTTATATATACATACACATATACACATACACATACACATATATACATACACATATACACATACATATGTATAATTTTAAAATAGATATTTTAAACATATATAATTTATATATACATACATATACACATACATATGTATAATTTTAAAATAGATATTTTAAACATATATAATTTATATATACATACATATACACATACATATGTATAATTTTAAAATAAATATTTTACACAAATAACAAAGATAGGATAAGCATACACACATGGAAAACGATATCTCCACATCCTATACCTAAATTTTATTGAGGATAGACATTCCTTCTGACTTCGTCCATAAAACCTACGGCTTCAATCAACGTCAGCTTTTACTTACGCTTTTACTCGATCTCGCCATTGACAGAATTTCAAATTTTGGGCTTGGTCAAAGTAAAGAAAACATCACATGCATCCACCTGCCCCCTGTACCTCTAAAATTGTCTTTGTCAATCTTTACGTTAATACGTTTGTCATGAATTTGCCTGCTTTCCCCGAAGCACTTCGATTAAGTTTTCTCCACGGTAAGGGAAACAAAAATCCAAGAGCCTCCAAATTTTGCTTATGTAAATCAAATACACCCATTAATTATATACAAGCAATTTGAGCAAGAAAAACTATCTGTATAAGTTTACAGATTTAAATTCTGAGAGTTTTGAACTTTTAAAGTGGACATATAAATTTGTAAATTGGATCCAGATTGCCTTCACTTTGCTTAATGTCACGTCTGTAATACAAGATGGCCGAATTAATAAAGAATGCCCGCATATGTCATGTAATGGCATTTTGCTTTATTAAAATCGTTTTACCTGCAAAAAGTACTGGTCACCCTGCTAATGTTTATGAAGCCACGCTTTGAGAGGCCTTTTGAGCAGCATCTATCTATACATACGGTTTCTTATGTGCAACCTTTGAATATTTTATGTCTCTTAAGTTGATGTTATTTTTTATAGAATTATATGCGAAGAAACTCTTTATTTAAACATTCGAGGATAATATCTAATAGCATTTAAACTTTGATGGGAAGAAGAACAAGACCATAACTTAACCATCACACCATGCCATCATCAGCTTTGAAACATTATTTTATTAGTATTTGAATATTATTTTATATTATTCCTATTTTATCATTAAATTTTATTATTAAAATGATGAAATATTTGACATGGAATATTTTATATAATAATATTTAGATTATGTATAGTAATTTTAAATTTTCATAAATTGTCTTCTAAATTTTTCTTTTATTATCATTATTATAAATAAAAATTAAAAGAAATATTACTTCTAATCATATGAACTTTTTATGAATAATTATTTTAAATTTTCAACACTTAATCTCATATTTTTTCTTCTTGATTTCTATGAATTCGTTTAATGTTTGATATATATATATATATATATATATATATATATATATATATATATATATATATATATATATATATATATATATACCCTTTAAAGTTTAACACTCTCATTATCATCTAAATGATTGCTCTTAAAGATGTCATAGAATTGATTTTGATTATTCTAAGTTTTTAAAACTATTAATTTATTATTTAATGATAATTAGAAAAGTTATTAAAGAACTATGGACCTATATAATAATAACTATACGTTATTTATGTGTCATGATGTATTTTAATTTTTAAAACTATTTTAAACTTATTTTTACAAAATCTTTCTTTACAATTTAATCTCATAATTTTGTTTGATTTTTTAAGTTATTTCTTAGTTTATAAAACTTTTGGAAATCATATCTTTATTTTTTGATATTCAACATCTAAAAATTTATTTAATCAAGTATATTAGGTAAATATAATTGATTTTTGACAGGATTTCAAAGCCCATATATCATCTCTATGCACTTTTGTGGAAATTGTAGATAGTTTTTAGCTTGTGAGCTTTCGTAGTAACGTTTTATAAGCATATGATATTCTTTTCATTAATGTTGGGATGTAGAACCTTCTTTATAAGGTCATAACATGTGGATTGAGCATATTCACATGTTGAGTTAGTACTTGAAGTTGAATCATATCCTTTAGTTTTTATTGATCTACAAACACCTGATGCAAATCATCCACCCACACAAAGAGCTTAAGTTACAATTCATTCTCTATATTCTCAACCAAGTCGAAAGGCATGAATTGTTAGTAGAAAAAATGGATATAATTACATATTGATAATCAATAGTTGGAGAAACGCCACTTCAGTTTTCTACAATACCTTGACACTCATGTTAATAGTTTAGGGTTGGATGTACAAATTTGTAGCTATATGTAGTAATTAAGTATAGCATATGAATAAGTATTATGAATGTAATTAGCTAAAATATTCTAATAATACATTTTCTTAAGTGCTTAAATATGTTAAGTGCATAGGATTAAAAGTAGTAAATAAATCAAACACACAAGGAAAAATAAAATAACACTGTGATTTACTCACTAATACATTTGGGGGCATTTTGCGACGGCAATTGCGACGGCTATGTGTCGCAATAGCGACACCCATAGACGTCACAGTTTTTTAGTCACAAATTGCGACGTCTATGGGTAGCCGTCGCAATTGCGACACCCTCCCGTCGCAATGTCGCTAAGATTTGTTAGCGGCATGGGCGTCGCATGGTTTCGGAGGGCTGTCGTGATTGCGACGGGCCTCCCAAGCAATTGCGACGGGCGCCTGCATCGCATTACGACGGGATCTCGTCGCAATTGCGATGCCCGTGGGTGGATAAAAAAAATAAATTATTTAATACATTGCTAATGAACCACATTAATGCTTTTTTCTTTCAACAAATGAGGACAGTCACTGTAAAGATAACATGATAATGTACACTCACTGTAAGGACAGTTACAAATGAGGACATCTCACAGTGACTGTCCCTTGTGTAATTTCCACTTGAATGTATTGCTATTCAGCCACATTAATGCTTTTATTCTTCAACAAATGAGGATAGTCACTCTAAAGACAACATGATAATGTACACTCCTGTGAGTGTACATTATCATGTTGTCTTTAGAGTGACTATCCTCATTTCTTGAAGAATAAAAGCATTAATGTGGCTGAATAGCAATACATTCAAGTGGCAATTACACAAGGAACAGTCACTGTGAGATGTCCTCATTTGTGACTATCCTTAAAGTGAGTGTACATTATCATGTTGTCTTTACAGTGAGTGTACATTATCATGTTGTCTTTACAGTGTCAATATATGCATTATTACTTAAACTGAAGAGTACTCTAAATAATATGTCATTGTGGAGTTCTGATTGCTTCCAATTTGATATACGCTTGTTCTACTTATGTATCCAGCATCATGTAAGAAAATTTGATGCTTTTAAAATAGATTCATTTAGCCATGAAATGCCTGTGCATGTTACATACAAGATTCCAAGGCCCAAAACTGATTACTCATTATAATTCATGTACAAAATGATAATCAACCACAACAAGGCATGCGTAGGCGCTGCTTAGATTTTGAGGCATCAGAAGCTCGTAGAAGAAACTTGACCAATGGCTCATGGAATGCAACAAACTTATTGCCTAAAATAGGAGCATTGGTATTTAGAGAAAATAATGAAACTAATACAATTGCAATACGGTGAAACTAATAATGAAAATAGAGAAAATAATGAAACTAATACAATTGCAATACGGTGGTATTTAGAACAAACAAAGCTTCACAACCATCAAAGAAGAAAAAAGCACATGCATATATCGAGTACTCCTCAATCAGAGAGATAGAGAAGAATTCAAAACATACCCAAACTGAACATGGCCATACCAAGACCAGCATCAGACAATATTCTTATTGACTGCTCTAGGATAGCTGGCATTTCAACTTTCCATCTGCAAAATAGATTATAAAAACATGAAAATATATCAGAGATGTTTGATATTGATACAAAACAACACAGATTCATTTCTTCGTACACCTGTATATCATAAAAATCCTTGCACACTTCAAAAAATTGTATTGCCTTTTACTTACTCAAAAGTAATTTACATAAAGCAGTCATTTGATTAACATGGATCCTAATATTCACAAGTACATGGTCATGTGCTCCATCGTAGCATCTTATAGATTTAGATCTGTTCTCTAAAATAATTCAATGTTTTCTTTACAATCCACAAAAGAAATATTTTCCCTCGTCTACTTAATCCTAAACAAAAGGCCATATAGCAATATAGATAGAACTATATAATAGAAACCATAAACAATGGTAACCTTAGCAGCAGCAAGAAATTGTTGCAAAAACTTTACCTTATCATACCCAGATTGTTGCTTTTCCTGGCAGAGGGAAATTTGATCAGTAAAATTGACACAGAGTATGTTGTCTCCATTGTCATGCTGGATAACAAAACACCAACTTTAATGGGCATGTACTGTCCCTTGTGTAATTGCCACTTGAATGCATTGCTATTGAACCACATTAATGCTTTTTTCCTTCAACAAATGAGGACAGTCACTGTAAAGACAACATGATAATGTACACTCACTGTAAGGATAGTCACAAATGAGGAAATCTCAGAGTGATTATCCCTTGTGTAATTGCCGCTTGAATACATTGCTATTGAACCACATTAATGCTTTTTTCCTTCAACAAATGAGGACAATCACTATAAAGACAACATGATAATGTACACTCACTGTAAGGATAGTCACAAATGAGGAAATCTCAGAGTGACTATCCCTTGTGTAATTGCCACTTGAATACATTGCTAATGAACCACATTAATGCTTTTTTCCTTCAACAAATGAGGACAGTCACTATAAAGACAACATGATAATGTACACTCACTGTAAGGATAGTCACAAATGAGGACATCTCACAGTGACTGTCCCTTGTGTAATTGCCACTTGAATGTATTGCTATTCAGCCACATTAATGCTTTTCTTCTTCAACAAATGAGGATAGTCACTCTAAAGACAACATGATAATGTACACGAGCTGTAAGTGTACATTATCATGTTGTCTTTACAGTGACTGTCCTCCTTCAAGTGGCAATTACACAAGGGACAGTCACTATAAAGACAACATGATAATGTAGAGAAACGTTGTCATTTGTATTTTCAACAGTGCCGAGAGAGATTCCCTCCGTGAAATCACAGCTACAATTTCTGAGTACGTTGGGTTTATTTTTCTTTTGTCATTATTATGTAATCTGGTATTCAGCTGTTACAGAGCTAAAATAGCCAGAAATGAGGACATATTTGTGTTGAATTTATTGTTAGCGGCTTTGGTTATTTAGAAGTTTAATTTTATTTGTTCATCTTTCAAGCACAAACGTTTTGTGGACCGTAACATCTTCATTGTTTCGGGTATGCAATGAAACAGCCCTAACTTGCAACTACCTTCATGGTACTTGTGTACATTATCATGTTGTCTTTACAGTGACTTTCCTCATTCAAGTGGCAATTACACAAGGGACAGTCACTGTGAGATGTCCTCATTTGTGACAAGGACAGTCACACATGAGGACATCTCACAGTGACTGTCCCTTGTGTAATTTCCACTTGAATGTATTGCTATTCAACCACATTTATGGGCCCGTTTGGACCACAGCACATAGTAGCATCTACAGAGAAGAATATCCCAGGTGTAACAAGTTGTAAGAATATACCAACAGTTCTAAGAAGTTCCCTAGCACATAGTAGCATCTACAGAGAAGAATATACAACATGAGGGCAGCCACTGTAAAGACAACATGATAATGTACACTCATTGTATGTGTACATTATCATTTTGTCTTTACAGTGACTGTCCTCATTCAAGTGGAAATTACACAAGGGACAGTCACTGTGAGATGTCCTCATTTGTGACAAGGACAGTCACACATGAGGACATCTCACAGTGACTGTCCCTTGTGTAATTGCCACTTGAATGTATTGCTATTCAACCACATTTATGGGCCCGTTTGGACCGCGGCACATAGTAGCATCTACAGAGAAGAATATCCCAGGTGTAACAAGTTGTAAGAATATACCAATAGTTCTAAGAAGTTCCCTAGCACATAGCAGCATCTACAGAGAAGAATATGGGTCAACGAGGTTGACTTCAAAGCCATGCAATCTAATGGTAATAGTAATATCATAATTTGACATACTATCAGAAATACTTCCTAAATAGACTATTCAATCTTATAAGAGATGGATTCATGAGAACTATTATTTATGAAATATGAGTCAATGACTTTAATTAAAAAAATTACACAATCTAATTCTTGTAAAAATATCAAAATTTGACACATTGAAAATACCTTCCAAAAGTATCGTTAATTGATTAATATGAATCACTACTCATGAAATATAATTTTATAAACCTAATCTAAAAACTACACAATAAAAATCTTAATAGCAATATTGTAAGAAACTATTCCCAAAAGCAAGCCTAACAAAATTTGATGAAAATAATTTTTGTTTCACTCAACTTTGACATTCAGAACTTCCTCTTTTATTATAATAAGAAAAAAAATGTCTTTTTAGATATACCTCATGAACCATACTCGAATAATCTATCATTTTTCTTCTCAAAAACATATTTGCAGAGCCTGCTTCTTTTACTTGTTTGTACTTTTATCTCTCTAATGGAAAGGGTTCCTTCAGGACACATTTTTCCAAGTTCACTGCTTGAGATATTTGAGGAGGGTTCCCCTGCTTGAGTATCCATCCAACCCATATTCGAGTAGTTCTACAATTGCACAGTCTAAATTAATAATACTGACAATTGAATGACGAATGATGATACATAGAATTGATATAAACTAATCCTAAAAACACTAAAACATTATTAATATATTTATATTTCATAAATAAAATTGATATAAAAGATCTGGAAAGATACATTAAAAAATAGAAAAATAGTAATTTATAATAGAAGGAAACTTAAATTGCTATTTAAAAAAAAACAAGAGTCTTAAATCTTATCATTTTGTTTCATTATCATCCATAAGTACAGACCTCTAGCATAATAATTATATTTTACCACCCGTAAAATGAAAAAAAGATTTTCACAAGAGAAATTGAAGCTAGATTATAAAAATGAACCATCTTATTGGAAACTGGAACTGTTATCATACCCAAAAGGACTACAAAATTTCACCTTATCATATCTAGATTGTTGCTTTGCCTGGCGGAGGGAAATTTGATCAGTAAAATTGACACAGAGTATGTTGTCTCCATTGTCATGCTGGATAACAAAACACCAACTTCAATGGGCATGTACTATCCCTTGTGTAATTGCCACTTGAATGCATTGCTATTTGATGCAGAGGCATCCCTAATGCAAGCCAAAGACACCATGATTGAAGGAAGTTTCCATGAAGCCAAGGAGTCAAATCCTATCAATTGGAACATAAGATTTTCACCTTAGAGCTTTGAAGGATTGACTGGTGAAAGGTCCTTTTGATTGACAAATCAGAGTCTTTTTGAATGACAAATCAGAGTCTTTTTGAATGACAATAAATTAGAATAGGAGTTTTAGATGTTTTCTTGGTTTGTAATAAATATTAAGGATTGATTTTATCTCCTTATAAACATCCACTTGTTGGACACAAGACCCCTTGGTGACTTATAAACCTTGGGCATCTTTTGAGTCCTTAGATGAAATGAGCATAGTAAGTGTTTATTAGGTGTCTTTTAGATGTTGTTAAGAAGTTTGAAGGTCCAAAATAACTTTAATAAGGTTCCTAAAGTTTCACAACACATTTTTAACCTTCTCGGCAAAGTTGTTTGCAAAGTTGTAATGCAACTTTAAAAGTTTCTTAGCAAAGTTGACATTTGTTGGATAAACTATTCTAACCACCTAGATGGTTGAACCAACATTTGGAGAGCCTATTTTAGGCTTCAAATGGTCGAAGACAGACAGAGAACAAGTATTGTAATCATTTTGCTTTCATAAAAAATAAAAATAACCCTGTTTTAGTGCATTTCTGGTGAAAAATGAACTCTGTACGGCTGTACGGATGGTGGTTGGATGATAAAATTTTCTTGGAAGTTGTAATAGTGACATCTGATGCTTTGGAAGTTGGTTTGATTGATTCTCTTTGTTTTATATCTAAGTTATTTCAAATTTTCTGTGCATTGTTTACAAACCCTCATTTTCAGGGTTTGACTGATGTAAAGACCTTAACTCACATTTCAACCATTGGAATTCCTTCTTCCTTGGTGGAATGAGAGTTAAGGATGTATATTTGTATATTCTAAAAGCCCTGAGGCAGGGGGTTGCATCTGCATTTGTTGAGAGCGAGCCCTAGATCAAAAACTACCATGTTTTTGGCTGGGAAGATGGTAATCAGAATAAAATCAGAAGGTTGCATCATATTGAGGACTTGAAAACTTGTGCATTCTTGTTTATCTAGATCAAGAGAACACTCCAAAACTCTGATCTTGGTTTCATACACCCATTTTCAATGCTTTGTTTTGGAACCCACACCTAAAAGCATGCATTAGGTCTGCGGACTCAATGAAGACATTGATATGCTGGAGTGGAGTCAGGGTCTAGGAGTTGGTGGTCTGTTAGAAATCCAAAAAGGGTACTTAGAAAACATATAACTTCTTAGAGTCCTTTGGCAAGTTGCAGAGTTATGGCTGTAGAGCAGGTTTGGGAGACCTACTAGGGTCACTAGGTCAGTTTGTTATTTTGATGTCTTGGGTTGTTTAGATCACAACCAATGCATGATTCTTGTTATTTAGATGATATCTAAGGGGTTTCTAAGTTTTTCTACAAGAAGTAAGATCTAGAACCTTAAAAGTCTCTTTTGATAGAAAATCAGGGAACTTGTCCCTAAAAGGAAATTTGTTATTGAATGGGATTGAGTCCATAAGTTGTTGTGTGATCCTTGAAACCTTCAAATTCATTACTTTGTAGAGTTTAAACATTAACCTATAGAAATCAGAGCCTAATTGATTGGTTGAGTCATTTTGGTGTGTTGAAGTGGGTTGGGACATAGATCCAAGTTTCTTGCTGACTACTCTGCATCACTATTGAACCACATTAATGCTTTTTTCCTTCAACAAATGAGGACAGTCACTGTAAAGACAACATGATAATGTACACTCACTATAAGGATAGTCACAAATGAGGAAATCTCAGAGTGATTATCCCTTGTGTAATTGCCGCTTGAATACATTGCTATTGAACAACATTAATGCTTTTTTCCTTCAAGTGGCAATTACACAAGGGACAGTCACTGTGAGATGACCACATGTGGTGGGTTCCCGATCTATTATGTTGTTTATCTAGCCCTCCTATTCATTAGTTGACCAATCCCTTTACTAGCTTATCTAGTTCGATGATGGTGTGGTGCCCACTCAGCCTACTTGCCTTCAACGAAAAATCACAACATGCTAGCTGTCTTCTTGTCAATTTCATGGGCCTGAATATTCATTAAATGAAACGCCAATCATCTTTCAGATGATCTTCGATCCAGATTATGTCACGATTGCACAATTAAATTTAATATGTGAATAAAGTTTAGCCGCACAAGGGTGTGGTCAAATAGTCAAATGGGAGGCCAGTGTGAGATGTCCTCATTTGTGACAAGGATAGTCACAGATGAGGACATCTCACAGTGACTGTCCCTTGTGTAATTGCCACTTGAATGTATTGCTATTCAACCACATTTATGGGCCTGTTTGGACCACGGCACACAATAGCATCTACAGAGAAGAATATCCCAGGTGTAACAAGTTGTAAGAATATACCAACAGTTCTAAGAAGTTCCCTAGCACATAGTAGCATCTACAGAGAAGAATATACAACATGAGGGCAGCCACTGTAAAGACAACATGATAATGTACACTCATTGTATGTGTACATTATCATGTTGTCTTTACAGTGACTGTCCTCATTCAAGTGGCAATTACAGAAGGGACAGTCATTGTGAGATGTCCTCATTTGTGACAAGGATAGTCACACATGAGGACATCTCACAGTGATCGATTGTCCCTTGTGTAATTGCCACTTGAATGTATTGCTATTGAACCACATTAATGCTTTTCTTCTTCAACAAATGAGGACAGTCACTCTAAAGACAACATGATAATGTACACTCACTGTAAGGACAGTCACAAATGAGGACATCTCACAGTGACTGTCCCTTGTGTGATTGCCACTTGAATGTATTGCTATTTAGCCACATTAATGCTTTTCTTCTTCAACAAATGAGGATAGTCAATCTAAAGACAACATGATAATGTACACTCACTGTAAGTGTACATTATCATGTTGTCTTTACAGTGACTGTCCTCCTTCAAGTGGAAATTACACAAGGGATTTGTGTTTTCATTTGTGTTTTCAACAGTGTCGTAACCCTCCACGAAATCACATCAGGATATAAGGGCAAAACAAACAAGAACGTTGTCATTTGTATTTTCAACAGCGCCGAGAGAGATAAACAAACTTAAAACTCAGACTTAAGAAAGATGAAGGCAATGCTTCAAAAGGTCGATGCCCTAAACACGGGAAAACACAATACCACCATTAAACGATGTCCTATTCACCGTATCAATGTTGCCAGCTCCGTACCAGTATGCTAACTGCTCACTTTCATCCTGTGATAAAGGTAACTTCATTAATCATACTTGAAATGGCAACATACGAACTAAAGCTGATGAACATTTATAAACTAAAAGTTTAAAACTACAGATTACAAATGTAGTAGTTTCATACGAAAAGAACTTGATGTCTGAAATTTACCATTAGAAGTATCCAAAGGAATACCACAGTACTGTTGAACTTGGAGAATCAGAGATGATCTACACAGCAAGATTCAACAGCTGTAAGGACTGTTACACCATCTTTAGCTTTTGAATACATTTTCTCCTTGGCTTCTGGTGGATCCTCAAAGACCCCCAATGACGTTTTCCCTACAATTATCAATTGTCTGTTAGTATGAGATATTAATAAATAAGCATTAATCACAATATTAGGCAAACAATGTTCTTGATGTCTGAATCTAAATCACAGAAAGCTCTAATAAAGCAGTTCTCAGTTTCACATTAAACCAAGTTTCAATTTCAAATGGTTATAATAATTTTTGCAAGTTATAAGTAGCTCGTTACAGTATATGACATAAAAAGAAAAAAATCATTTCTATTCTTTTCTTCTTTTTCTCTTTCAATGAAGCTTTTGCACCACACAAATGCATACCAAGAATTTCTCAGGAGGTTTCAAGACCATTGCATACCAAACTTCTTCTCTGTAGATGCTACTTTGTGTCATGCTCCAAACGGGCCCATAAATGTGGTTGAATAACAATACATTCAAGTGGAAATTACACAAGGGACAGTCACTGTGAGATGTCCTCATGTGTGACTGTCCTTGTCACAAATGAGGACATCTCACAGTGACTGTCCCTTGTGTAATTGCCACTTGAATGAGGACAGTCACTGTAAAGACAACATGATAATGTACACAAGTACCGTGAAGGTAGTCGCAAGTTAGGGCTGTTTCATTGCATACCCGAAACAATGAAGACGTTACGGTCCACAAAATGTTTGTGCTTGAAAGATGAACAAATAAAATTAAACTTCTAAATAACCAAAGCCGCTAACAATAAATTCAACATAGATATGTCCTCATTTCTGGGTATTTTAGCTCTCTAACAACTGAATACCAGATTACATAATAATGACAAAAGAAAAATAAACCCAACGTACTCAGAAATTGTAGCTATGATTTCGTGGATGGAATCTCTCTCGGCGCTGTTGAAAATACAAATGACAACGTTTCTCTACATTATCATGTTGTCTTTACAGTGACTGTCCCTTGTGTAATTGCCACTTGAAGGAGGACAGTCACTGTAAAGACAACATGATAATGTACACTTACAGTGAGTGTACATTATCATGTTGTCTTTAGAGTGACTATCCTCATTTGTTGAAGAAGAAAAGCATTAATGTGGCTGAATAGTAATACATTCAAGTGGCAATTACACAAGGGACAGTCACTATGAGATGTCCTCATTTGTGACTATCCTTACAGTGAGTGTACATTATCATGTTGTCTTTAGAGTGACTGTCCTCATTTGTTGAAGAAGAAAAGCATTAATGTGGTTCAATAGCAATACATTCAAGTGGCAATTACACAAGGGACAATCACTGTGAGATGTCCTCATGTGTGACTGTCCTTGTCACAAATGAGGACATCTCACAATGACTGTCCCTTGTGTAATTCAAATGGCAATTACACAAGGGACAGTCACTGTGAGATGTCCTCATTTGTGACTGTCCTTACAGTGAGTGTACATTATCATGTTGTCTTTAGAGTGACTGTCCTCATTTGTTGAAGAAGAAAAGCATTAATGTGGTTCAATAGCAATACATTCAAGTGGCAATTACACAAGGGACAATGTCATGAGCCATGACATATTGAACTTAGTATAATAATAAAATGATTAGATGATATATAATAATCTATTATTAACGGTATATAACAATAATATATAATTATTATCAACAGATAATAATAATATATAGTTAGCATAATAAGTAATATGTTAATTAAATAATATTAAAATATTAATAAGTAATATAATTATGATTATAATTATAATATAAATTAATAATAAATAATTATTAATAAATTATATATATTATATTATAATAATATATTAAGTAATAATATTAAATCAATTATTGATATAATAATTTTAATATATAAATAATATTAATAAACCTCTCAATATAAAACAATATGTTATCACTATAATAATATTTATTGTAATATTATTAATATTACTAACATCATTAATTATAATATTTAATAATAACAATAACATTAATAATAATAATAATAATAATTATAATGTTTAAAGCAATATCGAATATCTGTAATCGATATACATCTACGTTAAACATCTGCATTATCTATCACGATGAGGAATGAAGAAGTGATACAACAATCACTAGTCATTACACATCGATACCATGAGAGGATGATTAATGAACCGAATACTATGAAGTCAAGATCAACATGATATGAATAAGGGATAGGTCGCTATGTGTTTCAGAAGATGTATTGATAAGCAAGAAGGATAACCATTCATATATTATAAATAATCATTAATTGCACAAGTTTAGACAATGACATATCCGATAAAGCAATATCAAACATGAAGACCCGCTAGCAAATATGCACCATCACTTCCTATGTTATCATGACAATAACAGAAACTAGATTGAATTCTACTATCTATATCAATAGACACCACATAGGAGGATATCGACTAAAGGATTGAAAGATTATCGATTGTCTGAGATAAACCACATCTTGTAGAAACACAAAAGCATCAGTGATTATATCACAAGCTATCGATGAATGAGGCATCAGTCGCGGATAATAAGTACAATGTATCCTTAAGTATTAACAGGAATGGAAGTCAATTTGAAGATCAAACTCCATTACCAGCAATCAACCAATAAATGGACAATTATCAGAAAATGATATCGACTTATATCAAAGTAGAAAGATTGGATATAATCATAACAATATGGGATAAGGCAAGAGTTAATATTGATTGACTAAATACTAATGATAGTTAGACCAAACTAATACAAACACAGTGGATGTTAACTACTGGTTGCACTACCAATTAGGGAAGATTACCTTCATAAAAAGATTTGATATTGAGTCAATCTGGGAGTTATCTACGATCAGAAAATAATGAAATAATATTATGCGAACTGTTGGATTATGGAAAGGTGTGATTAACAAAGGGACATGGAGGAAGAAACAAGACACGTCTTATTCATAGCATCTCTTCATTTGTTAAAGACAATATAAGAATGCATTCTCGTCAGTCACTCAAGGCATCATTGGAACTTTATTTACTTATCCATATTTGGATATACTCAATAGAGCATCTGCCTTTGGCAGTTTGGTTTCAAGTTTATCATTGCAGATCAGAGACAGGACCATGATTGCACAAATAGAAAGGATAGTCAGAAACAACATCAATATTTGAAGTTGCAAGCATATAATTCAGAATCTGAAATAGCAACATATCACTCATAGCGATATTACACATTTGCATAATTACATCATCATATCAGACACATCAAATACATTGCTGCAAGCAATACTTATTGATTGTATATCGATATTGTTTATATTAGACATAGCATCATTATACTATCACTATAAGTGATAGGAAACATCACATTCATAGCATATTTCATATCATTATATCCGACAGTGCTATTAAACATATTGGTATCAATATCATCTTGCACACATATTGTGATTGAATCTGAAATAGCGGTTGATATCTTAAGTAACCTCCATTACTTAGTTTAATTGTAAGTATCTGATAGAGTAAGTCTGAGAAGTGGAGTAATTGTTCCTGTTTTCCAAGTTAGCCAAAAAGGGGACATTACAGACAATCACTGTGAGATGTCCTCATGTGTGACTGTCCTTGTCACAAATGAGGACATCTCACAATGACTGTCCCTTGTGTAATTCAAGCGGCAATTACACAAGGGACAGTCACTGTGAGATGTCCTCATTTGTGACTGTCCTTACAGTGAGTGTACATTATCATGTTGTCTTTAGAGTGACTGTCCTCATTTGTTGAAGAAGAAAAGCATTAATGTGGTTCAATAGCAATACATTCAAGTGGCAATTACACAAGGGACAATCACTGTGAGATGTCCTCATGTGTGACTATCCTTGTCACAAATGAGGACATCTCACAATGACTGTCCCTTGTGTAATTCAAGCGGCAATTACACAAGGGACAGTCACTATGAGATGTCCTCATTTGTGACTGTCCTTACAGTGAGTGTACACTATCATGTTGTCTTTAGAGTGACTGTCCTCATTTGTTGAAGAAGAAAAGCATTAATGTGGTTCAATAGCAATACATTCAAGTGGCAATTACACAAGGGACAATCACTGTGAGATGTCCTCATGTGTGACTGTCCTTGTCACAAATGAGGACATCTCACAATGACTGTCCCTTGTGTAATTCAAGCGGCAATTACACAAGGGACAGTCACTGTGAGATGTCCTCATTTGTGACTGTCCTTACAGTGAGTGTACATTATCATGTTGTCTTTAGAGTGACTGTCCTCATTTATTGAAGAAGAAAAGCATTAATGTGGTTCAATAGCAATACATTCAAGCGACAATTACACAAGGGACAGTCACTGTGAGATGTCCTCATTTGTGACTGTCCTTACAGTGAGTGTACATTATCATGTTGTCTTTAGAGTGACTGTCCTCATTTGTTGAAGAAGAAAAGCATTAATGTGGTTCAATAGCAATACATTCAAGTGGCAATTACACAAGGGACAATCGATCACTGTGAGATGTCCTCATGTGTGACCTTTGTGAAGGCAAGTGCCAATTTGTACCCAAGTTACCAATATTGTGGCAAAAGTGGGAATGAAGCATTTAGGGGTCAAATTGGGCAAAGAAGTGTAGAAGTGGCCTATGTGAGGTCTAAATAGCATAACTAAGTCATGGTTAGGGTCTTATGGTGTTTGAACAATAATTTTTGAACCAAAATCCCAAAGGTTGTAACAAGTTGTTAATGTTGTCATTCACAACATTGACAACATTTGTGCAAGGGAGCATTTTCGAGTAAGATGGTTATGTAACTATATGAAACCATTGAATTAGGCATCAGATCAACTATAAGAGGTCTCCATCGATCTGTGCAAAAGGTTGGGGGGAAAAACATTTGGAATTAAGAAGATTTGTAGAGTAACACGGTTTTAGTGAATTCTTGAGTTTTCTTGTTTCTTTGTTGTCAATTGATTAATGGATTAGATAGCTCACAGTGTCTATTGGAAAAGTTAGTACAAGTTGTTTTGTTATTCTATGTTGTGTTTTTTTTGAGTTTTGAAGCATTCCAACTAGTTTGTTAATTCTTTTGTTAAGTACCCTATCGTTGGTTTGAACCAGGCAGGTTGAACAAATGGAGTCTTAGCTCATCATTCCATTGTCAATTTTGTACGGGCTCTTGGAATGGGTGAGGAGACTCCATGTACTATATGTTTGGAAGGAGGGGCCCTGGGAAGCTCATTTTCTATGTTTGCAATGATGTCCTAGGTGAGTCAGTTGAGCATAGTTAGGGATGACAAATCATTGCAAGAAGATTACAACAAGTTGAATGCATTGGTTGCTTCAACTAAAATCTCATGGAGAGGTAGACACACATCTAAAGAAGCCCCAAGTCAAATTAGAAGATTGGGTGAGTTTCTTTGGTTGCTAAGAAAACAAACTCTTAGTCAGACTGTCCAAGTTGTGTCAAAATACTTGTTTTCAGGCATGGCTGTAGGAGTTGGTGTACAAAAAATCTAGGAGGAGAAGACTTTAGATATCTTGGAGTTCTCAATAAAGGGCAACTGAATCCTAAGCCCTTTAGGTGGCTTAATATAAACAAAAAGGCTTGACAAAGGCCTAATTGCTAGCAGCCTATTTTTGGGTGCAATTGGCATGGTTTGATGAACCGAATTGAAGTACTGATGAAAAGTATAGGTGAAGGAGTAATATTGAAACCAATAGAGGTCCTAGTGGCCAGCCTCTCCATGGAGTAAAGTTCTAGTTGAATGTGTTTCAATTTGTGAAGACAAGACTAGGAGTGTCCTAGTAGCTGGATTGGTATTGAGCAGAGTTCGTTGTATTTCTTGTTGGTGTGCACTAGTTGAAGGAGTGGGATCTTGGGTAGAGATACCTAAAGAGTGAAGGGATAGTTAAGTACCCTATCAAGTCAAAACATTGGCCTAAAGAGACCCTAGTGAAGGATAGGGAGTGAGCAAGACAAAGTGTTACATCAATTAACAAGATCATTTTTTGGTAATTGTGTACATTATCATGTTGTCTTCAAAGTGACTGTCCTCATTTGTTGAAGAAGAAAAGCATTAATGTGGTTCAATAGCAATACATTCAAGTGGCAATTACACAAGGGAATATCACTGTGAGATGTCCTAAGTGTGACTGTCCTTGTCACAAATGAGGACATCTCACAGTGACTGTCCCTTGTGTAATTGCCACTTGAATGAGGACAGTCACTGTAAAGACAACATGATAATGTACACAAGTACCGTGAAGGTAGTCGCAAGTTAGGGCTGTTTCATTGCATACCCGAAACAATGAAGATGTTACGGTCCACAAAATGTTTGTGCTTGAAAGATGAACAAATAAAATTAAACTTCTAAATAACCAAAGCCGCTAACAATAAATTCAACACAGATATGTCCTCATTTCTGGGTATTTTAGCTCTCTAACAGCTGAATACCAGATTACATAATAATGAAAAAAGAAAAATAAACCCAACGTACTCAGAAATTGTAGCTGTGATTTCGCGGAGGGAATCTCTCTCGGCACTGTTGAAAACACAAATGACAACGTTCTTGTTTTTTTTGCCCTTATATCCCGATGTGATTTCGCGGAGGGTTACAGCGCTGTTGAAAACACAAATGACAACGTTCCTTTTTTTTTTGGCCCTTATATCCCAACAACGTCGCAATTGCAAGTTAGGGCTGTTTCACTGCATACCCGAAACAATGAAGATGTTACGGTCCACAAAATGTTTGTGCTTGAAAGATGAACAAATAAAATTAAACTTCTAAATAACCAAAGCCGCTAACAATAAATTCAACACAGATATGTCCTCATTTCTGGGTATTTTAGCTCTCTAACAGCTGAATACCAGATTACATAATAATGACAAAAGAAAAATAAACCCAACGTACTCAGAAATTGTAGCTGTGATTTCGCGGAGGGTTACGGCGCTGTTGAAAACACAAATGACAACATTCTTGTTTTTTTTGCCCTTATATCCCGATGTGATTTCGCGGAGGGTTACGGCGCTATTGAAAACACAAATGAGAACGTTCTTTTTTTTTTGCCCTTATATCCCGATGTGATTTCATGGAGGGTTACGGTGCTGTTGAAAACACAAATGAAAACTTTCCTTTTTTTTTTTTTTCCCTTATATCCTAACAACGTCGCAATTGCGACATTGCCAAATGTATTGTCATCACAATTGCGACGGTGTCGAGCTATATTTGAAAAAAAAAGGCCAAAACCGCATGACATTTGCCTGCCATCGCAAATTGCCATCGGAATTTCACCCCAAATGTATTAGTGACTTTAGAAAAACCCAATTTAGGAAAACACCATAATAATTGGGTTGTGATTCCTCATCTCAAATTTTATGTTCACAATTTACAACCCAACTACTCAATTTGTACCCTCTACTACATTTTGATTCTTCTCTAGCACTACTAAAATGTTAATGGAGTATTGTGGACATCTTTACAACTTTTCGTATACTCTACCAACTTGTATTGATGTAGAATTACAACATGAAAAAAGAGAGTAAAATGCAATATGATAATCTATCCTATAGAAGATCAATGTAAAAGAACTCCATACTAGTAGGCTTTTTCTTCTTGGTCTATTTTCATCTTGCATAATTTACAAATTAATGACTCAATTTGCATCTTTAAATGCAGTTTGGACTTTTATATATAGTGCTCACAATGCATTATGGGCCTCTTTACCACTTCTATGATACCATAGAAAATTGCATAATTTATATTACTTATTGAACATGTTTGACTACTACGACACATGGAAAATGAGGATAAATCTTAAAAGTTAAAACCATAATTTCATCTAGTAAATCCCAACATAAGAAAACTTCATAATTATGTATTTGTGCAATAGTCCATTACAATGGCTCCTCTAGGTTTATACCCACTAGCCAAGTCATTGATTGAAAAGATAGCAGCATTATAAATAGTAATTTAGAAAAAGATCAATATTTTTGTGACCAACATCAGTTCAATTAGGTCATTGCTACTCTCAATATGTCTATAGTTCAAAGAAAAAAACCACCTTATTAGCACTTTGACTAACTCAACAATAATGTAGCCTTGTTTAGAAATTGGAAATACTAAAATTAAAATTACAAGTCTCATAAAAAGTATATATCTAAAATAATGTGTTATGAAAAAGAATAATGTAGACTCAATAAAATTATTGTGTTCTTGAATGTAGTCAATATGATTTGAAAGTAAAATAAAATGGCTTGTAAGTAAATAAAATAATTTCAAATTGATATTTTTGTGCATTTCCTAAGATAGATGTATTTAAGATATGTATGCTAGTATTCAATAAGAATACAATGTAAATAATATTATTGAACACGAAAATACTACTTAGATTAAATATGAAGTGAATAAATAATCAATACCAATTTGTGCTTTAATTGTTGATTTATTTCATCATGTGTCTTATGAGAAAGCTAAAACATTTCATGTAGTTGAATGGGACGGGTAAAATAGTTGCAACAAAATTTATTGTCTCTTGCCATTGTTTATAGCCACTCAACAAATAAATAGAAAAGCTTAAGCCTTATATGAAGAACCCTATAGGAAATATTGAAGTTTTTTTAAATAAATTTGTAGATAAATACAATATGATAAAAAAATATAATCAAATATTAATACCAAAAAAAGGGTAAAATGAATTTCATTTCAAGTGCAAAAGAATAGATGAATTCTAAATGAAATGTAAGTAAAATGAAAATAAATCAAATTTATTTTATATATTTATGTATAATAAGTTATAGATACCTACATACATATATGTGTGTGTAGACATACATTTAAATGTTGTGTGTGTGAATAAATATGCATACATACTTGTGTGTGTGTGTCTATATATATATATATATATATATATATATATATATATATATATATATGATAAATTGTATGTGTGTGTAACATATATAAGTTATATGTATATGTATATAAATATATGTACATATGCATGTACATAAATATATATGTACATGCATACATACATGCATATGTATGTACATGTATACATATATACATATACATAATTTTTTAAGATTAATATTTTAAACACATGTATTAATTTTATGAATGACAAAAATAAGATAAATATACATCTTATATATAAATTTTATGCACACATACAAACAAATAAGTTTTTAAAATAGATATTTTTTAAACATCTGTATTAATTTTCTTTTTATTTAAAAATAACATTTATGATCTATTAATTTATATATGAAATATGACATAGGTATACACCTAGAAAACCACATCTCCACCTCTTATGCATAAATTTTATATAATATAAACATTCCTTCTGACTTGATCTCTACAATGAGGGAATTTCAAAATTGGGGCTTGGTCAAAGTAAACAAAACAACATAATACATCTTTACCTTCCCCCAAATACCTCTAAAATTGTCATCGTCAATCCCTACGTTAATATGTTTGTCCTTATTTTGCCTGATTTCCCCGAAGCACTTCGATTGAGTGTTCTCCACGGTAAGGAAAACTAAAGAGCAGTGAGCTTCCAACTTTTGCCCATATAAATCAACAACTAGAATCATTAAAATCGTTAACTCGTCCAAAAAAGTCCAACCTCACTTGAGATCTCCTCAGAGAGAAGCTTAATGTGTGACTTGAGCTCTGCAACAGAAAATAAAAAGTCATCAATGCAAACTTTCCACAAAACTGGAAAGATCATTACTGTTGGTCTTATTTTAGCTGTTGTGGCTCTCTTTTGGTGTAAAGATTATCTTTCTTCCACCGCTCCAAATGTGCACTACATGTTTTTCTTGTGCATTATCATGGCAGTCATTCTCACCAGCAGTTCACCACAGTTGAGAAATTCCAATGGGCTTGATGAAGATGAGGACATTAGCCAGATAAATGAGATCATATTTGGTAATACCATTGCAGCAGAATCGCCCACTAATAAGGTGGTAAAAATGGAAGAGGTGTGTTCTTGTGATGTGTTGGGATCGAGAGAAAAAGTTGATGAGATTGAGTTGGAAGAATTCAACAAGAGGGTCGAAGATTTTATTGCCAAATTCAACCGCCAGATGCGTTTTGAAAGGCAACAATCTTTGGCTCGCTATCACCACAGATTAACTGCACAGAGTTATATTCAAGCAGTTTGAGCAAGAAAATCCATCTTTCTAAGTGGTTGTGACAGAAATATCGTTTCAAACTATTTATTTCCAGATTTAAATTCTTAGAGCTCTGAACTTTTGGAGTGGACATATTAATTTGTAAATTGTATCCAGCTTGGCCTCAGCTTTCTTTATGTGAGATCTGTAAGAAAAGATGACCGACTTAATAAAGAAATCGGGCACAAGAAAGCCTGCGTTTGTTATGTAATGACATGTATGACATTCTGCTTTACATTTGTCAAAGAGGGTGGTTGTGCCAGAGCTTATTAAAACCGTTTTACCTGCAAAAAGCCTGGTCTCCATGATGATGTATAGGAAGCCACGCTTTGAGAACATCAGATCTTTGTACTATGTAATTTAATTTGTCGATAACACTACATGAAATTGAAAGTAAGTAGCTGATATAGATAATTTCATATTTTCCTTTATTTTAAATTATATATGAGATTTTAACAACTTTTTTTGGTTGTCTTTTTATGGATTTAATTGTTTAAAAAATATTTTTCGGCTTTTAGATATTAACAAAGTTTCTTGTAGAATTCGTTAATCATCAAAGGGTAAAAATGGTTATTTCAAAGTGTTGTCTAATACCTACTTAACAATTATCTAATACTCGTACCCTCAAAATTGTCAGTACTTATGGTCACATGTCACAATAGTCGTGCACAAATGTTTCAGAAGTGGCTCACAAATGGGTCAATTATGAATAGAATGATCAGCGAGTGGTGCATATGAAAATTATTAATGGGATTTTAGTTATCATTTGTTTGACTCCTTTAAATTACTAATTGAGAAGTGAGGTAGACATAGAATGCATGACTATTGCAATGACATTGGCTACTGATACTCTTCCCTTATATCTAAACAATCCGTATGTAGAACTCTTTACTTTGGTTCTTTCAATATTTATTCATAATTTTGACATTTGTAAAGTCAATTTTAATTGAATGTTGAGGGATTCTTGTAGAAGTTTTTAAAAAGTAAACATTTTATGGTTAACAATTTGTAGATGGGTACAAATATAAGTGAAACTATCAATCTTAGAGCTTTTCTTAGTATTGTTAATGATCACATGTTATTTAATTACAAATAATTCTTTCTTACAAGTATGTAATTATGTAAACTTCACTTTTATGACTTTTTAAAGTCAAATATGGCAAGATTATTATTATTATTAAAATTATTCATATATATGTTTTATTTATTTTATACATTAAAAAAATGCTAATTAATTATATGATTATAGAAAATTAAGCAATTAAAAGACATTAAGTTAAAAAAAGTGTGAACATGAATATGAAATATTTATTATAATAATTTGAGACAAAGTGATCAAATTGAAAGTCCACAAATGATGCATGTATGACCACTCATAATCTTTAAATTATGTAGTTATGTAAAGTTGATTATCTACTCTAACAAATTGTCTCATTAGAGTGGGTGTAGACTCTAATATTTATGAGTAATTCATCAAACTAATTAATTAAATAAGATATCATTTAGGTAATTTTTTTTGCAATTCATCATTAATTGGTTATTTGTTAAAGTTAGTAAATTAAATGATGTCAATTGACCTTAGTCCTTAACGCCTCCAATTAAATTGAAATATGGTGTACACCAAACAATATTTATTGATATCTTTAACCCTTTGTAGAGAGAGATCGGGGGGGTATTCTTAGAGGAGAGGAAGACGTGGTGAAGAGGAAGCTCTATAGAAATAGAGTGATCGAAAAATCATCCTTGAGAGTGTCCAAATGGAATGGGAACACACAATAATGGTAAATATCAGAAATATAATTTTTTTATATTTTCAAGTTTTAGTAAATGGCATTTTCAGAGATCTTTAGAGCATCTTTGGCCTTTCAAACTTTGGATTGTCCCTTAAGAGTGCTTTCGAAGGTAGACTCATAAGGGACAGAAACTAGAGCTCTTGAAGATATTTCCAATAGTGAAAATGCTTTGTAATTTCGAGCCCTGAGCGAAAAGTTATGGCTTTTCAAAGTTGGACTAAACTTGTATATAGTATTTTGACATTTTTTATGAATAGGACTTTCCATTATATATATAATTTAAAATACACTATTCACAAAAAAAGATTGGGGGATATAGAAACACCCCACAAGAGTTAGATGATCTGAGCTCAAAAAGCTTAACACAAACATGGGCCAAGCCCAAAAATAGCAACAGGCTACATTAAGTAGCTAAGTTGGTGCCTACAAAAGGAGGAGGATAGGGATCATCTCTTTTACCCTATACGTCAACAGGGTCCAAATTAGGATCTAGGAGGGACCATCCATCTTTAGCTTTATCTTCTTTTTCATTCTCTTTCTTGGAGAGAAAAATATCCAAAGCTAACCATGGGAACCACTTGGAAGAAGTGAGGCAACTAGAATCTTCACCAGCATCTGGTCAGCTACAGCCACTAGGAGCATCAAGAGCCACATTATGAGTCGATGATGTAAGAGCAAAACCACCATAGGATGGTGAGGCTTAACGGTACTGCCAAAAATATCTTCCCTACCCAGAGGATCAGCAAGGGGCCTAGGACCATGGAGTATAAAAATGACAGGTAGAGGAATTGTGGCCCTCACCAATAACCTCAAGGTAGAGATCTATCACCAAAAATAGAAACATCTAATGGAACTGTGGAAAATGTACACAGGGCATATCCCCAATGTTGAAGTAACTCCTACAACTGGGCTACTTAAAGAGCCACTTTATTTTCTTGCACTTGAATCTGTATCATAACATTATTAGAAATACATGCTTTAGCATACAAAGAAATATTTATATCAAGATAGTTGTGAGTAAATAACACTACATTTCTATCCTTTTAAAGATTGAAGAGGATTTTCATCCTTAAAGCATGCCATATCTACAAACATTTGAAAGGGAGCTTGGGTGAATCTTCCAACAAGAACATATGCTAGGAAAAAGGTTTTGGCCTAAAGGGCTGAAAAAAATCATAATTCCAAACCCAGTACTATTGGGCTCTTCTACAATACCAAAAAATGTGAATGAAGGTTTTAGGTTGCCCACAAAAATGGCACTGAGGTTCCAGCACACCTAGATGTCAAAGTTGAGAACCCAAGGGCAAGTCTTGGAGAAGAATACACCAGGGAAAGTGAGCCACCTTGGACTCAACAATGGAAGACTAGACCATGCGAAACTTGTGATGCCAAGTGGACTAAGAGGAGTGAAAGTGTCATCATTGGTTCAGGGTCAGGAGAATATATCAGTGAGGAACCATCCAATGGTATCCCATTTTGGGCTAGTAATTTTAAAATGAAGTACATGAAAACCATCTCCTATCTTTGCATCATGGCTTGACAGAATAGGTGCCAAGTTTATTTAGCATATTTAGAGGTAGTATGGAGACCATAGGGTCAAAAGTCTGATGAACTGGGTGAGAAAGATGAAACTGTTCTTGTAAATATTCCCAAGAATGAAGGCTCATAGTAGCACAAGAGAATAGATCTCTCAAAGTCTGAACGTCTCATTTATGAAAATGCAAAGCTTGAAGACTAGGAACTCAGGCTAATGAAATTCCCTATAACTAAATCAAAGGAGACCATGAAATATTATGTTGGTTAAAAGAGAGGCCATCATGAAAATTGGCCCCATCCTAGTGAAGCCAAGGTTTGAAAGCTTCTCAAGCATGCCAAATTATTTTGGCCACAAAAGTACCTTGGATCTAGACTACTTCTCTCATGTGACCAGAAGGATTTAAAACCCAATCTCCTTCCAGGTCAGTCTGTGAACTAGGTAACTAAAAGAAAGACAATGTCTAAAATGAATTTCCCAAGATTCATTGTCAGAAATGGATTGAATGACCCATTTATCACACAAGGCCAAACCTTGATTTTAGATAGAAAGAAGGCCAAGGCCTCCAAATTCCCCAGGAAGATAGCAATATTCCCATATGACTCTATGAAATTCATGATGGTCAGCTCCAAAATCTCATAAAAAAACTTACAAAATCTTTTCAAGTTTGTTGTATGAGGCTTTAGAAGGATCCCAAGATAAATAATAATAGACATGTGTCGCCACAAAAAAATTTGAATAATCTATAATTTACCAGCCAAAGAGAGTGGCTTGGTATCCAATATGCCAATTTTTTTCTCTATCTAGGACAGAATTGCATTCCAAAGGTCAATAAGAGAACCCTGGAAAGAAAAGGGAAAGCACAAGAATTGAAATATTTCCCATATTGGATCTATTTCCATCCATATTGAAGAAAATAGGGTGGAGTGGGAAGAAAAACTGCCTGTAACAATGGGTTTTATGTCTTTGAATGGCTGACCGAGAGGCTTGACAGAAGGTGTCAAGACATTGAAGAGTCACTTTCAAACATTATCTTCATCCTTAATCAACATGAGAAAGGAATCACAAGAAAAATGGCCATTAACAAGTTGATAAGGTGACTCAAGTAGGGAAATTCCCTTGACATGATCAATAGAAATAGCAGAGGACAAAAGGTATCCAAAACTCTCAACCATGAGAACATACAATGATGGGGCTAAAGGAAAGCCCTAAAAAATGGATCTGAAGAGACCTAAGGTGGAGGATTTTTAACCATTAATGGTGATACAAGAAGAAGCATCCCCAAAGAGCATCTAGATAGATTGAATAAATCTAGGCCCAAATCCAAGTGCTTTGAGCATCGCAAGGATAAAAGGCTACTCAATGAGATCAAAGCTTTAGAAAAATCTATCTTGACAAAGATGGCATTTTCTTTGGAGCAACGAGCCCCCATACCTTCCTAGACAACAATAATGTTTTCAAGGATGAATCTTGACTTGACAAATCCAATCTACTCTATTTGAACAATGAGAGGAATAATATGTCTAATCTTAAGAGCCAAGGCTTTGGAAATGATCTTGTAAGAAACATTAAGGAGATTGATAAGTCACCAATTGCATATATCCTCAGCATCCCCTGCCTTAGGGATAAACTTGATGTTTCCTTTGTTGATAAGCTATCCCAAGGATTGGGCATGAAAAACCTCTAGGTAGACCTTATGAAGGTCAAGACTAACACAAGGCTAGAAGGCTTTGTAAAATTCACAAGGAAAACCATCACAACTAGGAGCCTTATTAGCATTCATAGAAGAAACAACTTCTTTAGGGTCTTTTAGGGTGATCATTTAATCATAAAAAACCTTTTCATAATCTAAGAGCTAGGAAGGAACAATCTCAAGGTCATTCTTTGAGGCTTGCTCTCTGGCGAGGGAATTTTTCTGTGTAGTGAACACCTTCTCATAATGCTTGATAAAGGTTAGAAGAATGTCTAGTAGCTCAAAGAGCATTGTCTGGCCATTCTTAATGCATTTGATACTAGGATAAGAATGATGATCCCTAAGAGAAAGAAATAATTCCTTAGAGGCTCGATCTCCCACCTTGAGCCAGTGCAATCTGGCCTAAATCTGAGATCCTCTAGTAGCATGATGATCTGGAACTTGTTTCTTATGGAATATTTGAGCAACCTTGGCCTAAAAATTAGGGTAGAAGATATTCAAAGCTAAAGCTTCAGTGGTAGCACATAGATCTTTTATGTTTGTGTCATAAGATTGCTAGCAATACATGGCCAAATATCTGCCATAAATGCGAAGAAACCACACGATGTGAGTAATGGCATCATTCCACCAAGAAATCTAGTCAGTTGACTAAGTGGGCCTAGGTTCAAGGTTCCAAACCCATTGAAAGTGGGCCATAGTGGGTTGGTGATGATGTAATGATGTGTTCAAAAAAATTGTGTTTTAAAGGGACACATATGAATTATCTACCATTCAATGTTGAACCTAATCGAGTAGTGGTTTGACGAAGTAACCTCTATAAGAGGCATGACATGTAACTCTTAACTTTTGAAAAAGGAAAAAAAAGATTGAGCTAAGATCATGGCATGATCTGGGCCTTTTGAAAATTCTATCAAAACTAGCTTGAAAGTTTCACCAAGTATGCCAGGTATAATGAGGGTGATGGAAATTGAATTTGGGGTCAAAAAGACCCAATTTGTTTTTCATGTAAAACCAATCCTCACATTCTCTAGTTGTCCAGTGAAAATAAAAAGTGTCATCTTTATCAGATGCCACCTCAACCATATTGAAGTCCCCGTACATAACCCAGGTTGCAAGTTGCAAAGAATCAACAACCTAACACCACAATCAAGATATGTCCACAATATCATTGGGAGCATAAACATTAATGATCCCAAATGAATGATTTTCAACTGACAAAATGACCCAACTAATCTCTACGTCGGATAAGACCCGCAATCAACAATAGAAGAATGCTAATGAGGAGAAATGAGAGTAACAACTCCTCTACCAACTTTGTGCTGAGAAATGAAAATAAGGTGTAAAAAAAATGGTTCAGATGGTGGTCCCACAATAGTGTGTCTCACATTTTAGCCAACTTTGACACTGAGATCAACATTCTGAAAAAAAACTTCACTTTCAAATACTTATTGTTGCAAAACTATTAGGAATTTGAAGATGATGTAAACTAGAGTCTTTTAGAATTTTATTTCTAGTTTCTATATACATATATATATATATATATATATATATATATATATATATATATATATATATATATATATATATATATATATATATATATATAGATATATATAGATATATATATATATATATATATATATATATACATATATATATATAGATATATATACATATATATATAGATATATATACATATATACATATATACATATATATACATATATACATATATACATATATATACATATATACATATATACATATATATACATATATACATAATACATATATATATATATATATATATATATATATATATATATATATATATACATATATATATATATATATACATATATACATATATATATACATATATATATATATACATATATATATATATATATACACACACACACACACACACACACACACACATATATATATATATATATATATATATATATATATATATATATTAAATTCAAATTGATTTGAATCCATTTTTCTTTCTCCTTCGAAAAGTAGTTTGTGTGAAAACTCAGCATTTTTAAGGAGTAACTGTCACTTGGATTAGCATAACTTTTTTTTTAAAAATGATAATGATTAATTCTTTCGAGGTTATATTTTTAACTTCAATATCTAATAGATGGAATTGGTTGCATTCATTTTGGTTCAATATTTCATACTTTATTAAATTCTAAAGTGAGAGTAACTGTAATTTAGACATAGCTTCTTTTGGATCTCTCTAACTTGATCTGTATATATTGAAATTTTTTTATTTTTATTTTTTGATAGAAAGGTAACACAAATACTCTTTTCCTACATATTTTCATAAAAAAAAATTTGTAAGGTTCTATTTTTCCTAAAGCGTCAAAGAGACGAGTTGTTGAATGGCCAAACAACCTATGTTTAATCAAAGTTAATTTTGAAAGTGACAATGAACTCGATATGTATTAAAATTATAGTTGTTAGAAAGCTTCCTTGAAGTAGCATCATCTAGCATTTTTTGTTTCAGAATATCGTTGTGTTTGGTATTTGTTTGAGGCCTTGAAAGTCATTTTTTTTGCATCCTGATAAAAATTTCAAGTTTGGGGTCTTTGGGCGAAGACCCCCTTTGCAAGAAGCCATCCCAGGGGCTTTGTGCGAAGGGGTCTTCGCAAAAAGACCCCTTGGGAAAAGTCCAGCGAGAACAATCCCTGCTAGACTTTTACCCGACCTAGTTCGTGCAAAGTAGGTTGGCTATTTATGGTATTTTTTTTGGTATGGTATAAAGAAAATGGTTTTTTTTTCATTTTTCACACAATTGCAATCAGCTTAATTCACATTTTTTACTATTGCTTTGATTTTTTTAAAGACATTGTTTTAGAGGAGAATTTCTATTAGTGTTTTTATCATAGATGAGTTTTTGGAGGAGAATTGCTAGTGGTATTTTTATCAAAGAGTATTTTTTGGAGAGGATAATTACTAGTAACATGATTTTTTCTAAGACATTTTTTTGAAGAGGAGAATTACTATTGCCAAATTTTTAGAAGAAATTTTTTTGGAGAGAAGAAATGGGGAACAAGAAGGGAAGATATAGTAAATTTCATGAAAAAGGTCATCTGATAAACTACAACTGATTGAATAAATTGAGGGAAAGTTTGACAATGGAATGGATATTTGAAAGATAGTGATTTATGATCACCAGCCTACTAAAGTGTATGTAAGACATTAAATCAGTTAATTTATTTTCATTGATGTCAACTAATTTTGACTGTACTTATCATGATGGTTACAAACATCTTAAAAAGGAAAAATGGTAAAGGAATGAGATATCTACATGAAGATGAGATGGATGAGAAAGATATGGATATGGTATTCATTAGGTAACTTATTGATGAGTCTATGGCATTATGTTAGGGACTTGATTGTATTACATGAATCTATTATGTATTGAAGATCAAGAATGAAAAAGTTTATGTGGTCAGTAAATGAAGAATTTGGTATACATCGAGCAAGTGCAATGTATACTAAGTATAGTGTTAACCGAGCTAGATATCATCAACGAATTTTGATATTGACCAAGTGAAAGAAATAAATGGAACTTATGGTTGTCGACTAAAAATGATGAGCTACACAATCATTTATGATTCCAAGGTAAATGATAATTTTTGTTATGCTGATCAAACGGCTGAAAAAATTCAAGGATGATCAGATGAAGGAGAATGAAATGTGTTATTGACACAACTATCAAGGAAGGTTAAAGCGAAAAAATCAACGGTGAAGATTAAGAGGCAAAATTTATGGATGGAAATAAAATGGTCTATGATGTCTATATAAAGAGACATGGGACTCATTATTGATTTTGTTGTAGGAGAATTCACGTGAAAAGATTGATTTCATGCAACACTGATTAAACTGGTTAAAGACGGACCTAGGCAATTCTATAGACAAACACCGAGTGATAGAGAAAGAAATTACCAAGCAGAACAGAGTTGGAGGAAATGGAGATATTGAATTGATTATTGATCAAAGGTATTTTAAGCTTAGCATAGATCTAAAAATCTACAACTCAAGTTGTATTTGAATCAGATCATTACTGTATCAATTTAACCATTGCTACAGATAAATCTCTTACTGAGTGGGACTTAACAGTCTTTATATTTCAATAGGACATTCAATGAATGTTGATTTTTTTCTTCCATAGTGAATGTTTGGTCAAGGGAGAACTGTTAGTGATAAATCCTCTAACCAAGTCACACCTCACAATGTGTTTTCTAACCTTTAACAGGGTTGGCTCTTAACCAAGTTAACTTCAGAAGAGTGAATTATTTTGGGTTATCGGTCCTAGGTGGTTTTCCCCTAATAGGGTTTTCATGTTAAAAATATGTGTTATATGTGTATGGATGTGTTGGATTGATATTTTACTTTACACATTGCTATAACTAGATTGATTGGTAAATAGGTAATTTAATTTATTGGTAATCAATATATGAAGAGAAAGGCACACTTGATATTTTACCGAATTGATTAATTGATTTGAATTTTTTTTTTTATGTACATCTAGGAGTATCTAGGATTATAGCATAACTGGACTTAACTGATTCACCCCCCCCCCCCCCCCCCCCCCCCCCTCTTAGTTATCTAACAATTGGTATTAGAGAATATAGTTCTTGGAAGGAAATTTTGAAGGACTTAAAGCTAAAGATCACAAAATGTATAAGAGAGAGGTGCCAAAGCTAAACAAAGACAACTTCTCGACATGGAAAAGTAGAATAAGATTGTACCTATCAAGGATTGGAGAGTCTGCAATATACTACTTGGATAATGAGTTCATCTTAACCTTTGGACCTTTGACTATTGATTGGATGAGAGAAAGACATGAACACAATACTATGGTGATAGAGCTTGCTTCTTCCTTATCAAATGTCAAATTTGAAGATGTTAAGACATGTACTTCTACTAAATAGATGTGGGACAAGCTTACACTAGTTCATGGAGGAGATGTGAATGTGCTAAGGGCTAAAGTTGAAAGTCTTAGAGGAAAGTTTGATGACATAAAAATGAAAGAAGGAGAGAACATATCACAGTATAGCAACCGAGTCAAGGAGATTGTGAATGTTATCCAAGGAGCATGAGGTATTATTGAATAAGATAGTGTTGTAAGTAAAATTCTCAAAACCTTGTTACCTACTTATGCTATTAGAGTCTCTGCAATTCATGAGATGAGATCAGCTAATGGTAATCATATTACACTTGATAGTCTAATCGATAGATTGATTGCATTTGAGTTAAATGACTTTGATAATGGTGTTGTTCCTAGCTATTGAATCTGCATTTATGTCATCTCTAAAAATTGTTAAATCAAGAAACAAACACATGATAAGAAATGAGAGTGATAGTGAAAGTGATGAGGATTAACTTGATGAGTTTGAAGCATTAATGGCTAGAAGACTACAGAAAGGTAAAGGAAGATATAAAGGAAAATTACCTTTGGTATGCTTTAATTGTAAAGAGATTGGTCATATTACAGCTAGATGTCCTAATAGGAAAGAAGATGAGAAAAGTAATGAAATATCTAATGAAAGGAAGTCTGACAAAAGAGATAATCGAGAACATAGAGGCAACTAATAGTATGATAGAAGAAGTAACTGAGATTACAAAGACAAGGGAAAGAAGGCATGTTACCTTGTTGAAGATGTTGATGATGAAACTGACACTGACACTAATGAAGACATTGAAGTCCAATATTTGTAGCTTTGAAAGAAGATTCAAAAGAAGAAGAAAGTTATGTTGAAACAACACTTATTTATAAAGTTAGCAAAGAATGATACATGGATCATTGATAGTGGCTGTACACATCATATGACTGGTGATGAATAGAAATTTGAATACCTTGAACATTATAATGCTGGATATGTTAAAATGGGAAATGATACACCTTGTCTAGTAAAGGGAAAAGGGTCTATATTGTTGAGCAATAAGATTATGTGATAATGCATATTGGGTGAAGGGACTTAATTATAATTTTTTAAGTGTAGCATAGCTAAATAAAATAGGTCATTGAATTGCATTTCAAAATAGAAAGGTGAAAATCTATGATGAGACTAGAAAGTTGGTCGGTACTGGTGAACAATCTAAAGGTAATCTATTCTATCTTGACAATGTTGAAACTTCTTGTTTGTTAGCTAGAACTAAAGATGTGTGGTTATGGAACAAAAGGTTATGTCATGTGAATTTTGACAACATAGTTATAATTAGTAAGAAAAGGAGAGTTAGAGGCTTACCGAGCTTATCTAAACCTAACCATTTTATGTGCAAACAATGTCAAATGGGGAAAATGTCAAAATCTAGTTTTAAGAGAAAAAAATATTCATCTAATGCTATTTTGGAGTTAGTTCATACTGACTTGCATGGTCCTATGAGAACTCTGAGTTATTATGGAGACAAATATTTCATCTTGTTTGTGTTAGAAAGTAAAGTCCACCAAGATAACTAAGAGGGGGGGGTGAATCAGATCAGGTAAATACAACTTTTATCACCATTAAAATTTTTCAACCATGTAATCAATGTAAGAAACAACCATATAAAGATAAGGATACAAAATGACACTATAACACAAGATATGTTAGCTAGGGAACCTCTTGATCAAAGAGTAAACCCCGGTGGGAATGATGCCCACAAAAGATGTACTAATATGAAAATACCTCATGAGAGGATGGACTCTATTAGGAGTCTTATGAAATACATTCAGTACATATGAGTCCCTATTAGGAGACTTTGAATCCCTATTAAAAGATTCTAACCCGGTTAAGAGTTATGGAAGATAGAAGGACCCACCGTCCAAATAGCTTCAAGGGTAAGATCACTGAACACACTGTCCAAATGATCTTTGTATTACTCAATAGAATAAAACCAAATAAATACTGATCTCAACAAATTATCTTTTCTCCTCTGACTGTGCCAAACCGCACCAATTGCTTCACCAGATCTCAATACTAGATCTCTGCAATTTGCATATCCTCTTACAATTCTTTCTTTTTCACATATCACACATTCATATTACAATTAAGAAAATAATCCTTCCTTTATACCACACTCAAGTAGTTACAAATGAGTCGACATACAAGGCTTAACCAATTGCAAAATATAAACCTTTACATGTTACATAATATTTTCATAATTACATAAGACTGTCGGCTTCTTAATAGAATAAATCTTCACACATGTGACCTCTGACCACAATGTCTCATCCAAGTCACCACCAAAGATTCTTCATCAATTGTACAACTTTTCATGTCTAGATTCTATCTTGATTAGGAGATATCATCCAATTATCACAAACCACTTCTTAGGAACTCTGTCTTAATATTGCTTCCACTGAATTACACATAATTGTCATGAATAATTGAATTTCCATATGTGCTCTTGAACACAATCTTAGGACACAATATAGAGTAAGTCCTCAACTCCACATAGCTTGATCTATAATACTCCATGTGCACTAATTCAAACATTATCTTCTTCTCTACTAATCTCTAGTAGATCATTGTGTTGACATCAATGACATTCACAGTCATGAATGCAACTGTAACTACTACAAAATGGCTCTGAATACTCCCCCATGGGATATTTTCAGAATTCATTCCTAAAAATCTCACCCATTGGAATAGATGGAAACATAGATGAAAAAACATCCAAGTTCCATAAATACCAACTGCAACACTACTACTCTGAAAAATGTTTTCAAATCCTCTTCATCAATCAAATCTTGCTTCATTTTCCTATTCAATTCTTATAGTTTTCCATTTTATATTGTTTGTATCCTTCTCCCTCTAATTCTCTTTAATAGATATTTTTTAATGTATCCTTCTCCCCCATTGACATCAATGACAAATAATGCATCACTGTGTCAATAACTTCAATGTCAAAAGACACTTTTTAGAAAAATACATTCACTAAAGTCCTTTATGACTCAGCTCAAACACACATACTCCCCCATAGAGGAAGTACTAGCATACATTCCAGAAAAAGATAGATCTCTTATACCACTGGACTGATGCAAAAATCTACATCACTCTCCAAGAGTAGGTTGGGGCATAACCCCAAGCATACCTCTTAAATATTCAAATATATCTTTAGGTAAGGGCTTTGTAAATATATCTACAATCTTCTCCTTTGTACTTATATACTCAAGTCTAACTTCTTTTTTTGTAGCTTTCTCCCTTACTACATGATACTTTATTTCAATATGCTTTATCTTTGAATGCAATACAGCATTCTTTGACATACTTACTGTACTGGTGTTATCATAGTGTATAACAACAGGGTCATCAAACTTGATTCCAATATCCTTCAACATCTATTTCATCTATATTATCTTATTACAATTGTTTGATGCTGCTACATATTCTACTTCTATTGTGTTCTGTGAAATACAATTATGTTTCTTACTTAGCCAAGAAACCAATCTTCCTCCAAGGAAAAATTGTCCACGACTTGTACTCTTTTTTTCATCAACACTGTCTCCCCAATCTGCATCAGTATATGCACATAGGGTAAAGTCATTAGATTTTTCATACCATAATCCATGTTCACTTGTTCCTTTCAAGTACCTCAGTATTCTTTTTACTGCTGCATAATGTGATTCTTTAGGATCAACTTGGAATCTTGCAAAAATTCTAACTGCATGTGATATATCTGGTCGTGTATGAGTTAAGTACTATAATCCTTCAATCATAGATTTGTACTTCTTTTGTTCAACTGTAGGAGTTTCATCTGTGCTAGATAACTTATGTCTAGTTATCATAGGTGTGCCAACCGGCTTACAATTTTCCATTCCAAATATTTTCAATAAGTCATTAAAATACTTTGTTTGACATAGAAAAATACCATCATTGTTCTGTGTTATCTACAATCCTAAAAAATATTTCATTTCACCAATCATGCTCATCTCAAATTCTATCTTCATTTCTTCTGCAAATTTATCACTAGCTTCATCTTCTCCTCCAAAGATAATATCATCAACAAAAATAACTACAACCAACAAACCATTCTCAATTTCTTTTAGATACAAATTACTATCTTCTGTCCCTTTATCAAATCCCAATTTTATCAAATACTTATCTAGTCTTGCATACCATGTTCTAGGTGCCTTTTTTAGTCCATATAAAGCTTTGTTTAGTTTACATACCATGTCTCCTTCATGAGTCAAGGGAAAACCTTCAGGCTGCTCAATGTAGACTTCTTCTTCTAATTCTCCATTCAGAAATGTTGACTTCACATCCATCTGATCTACTTTGAATTTCTTGAAAGTTGCATAAGCCAAAAACATTCTTACTACTTTAATTCTTGCAACAGCTGTAAAAGTTTCTTCATAATCAATTCCTTCTTTCTATGAGTATCCTTTACATACCAATATTTCTTTGTTCCTTACAACTTCTCCTTGTTCATTCATATTGTTCCTAAATACTCATTTGGTTCCTATAACATTCTTATCTTTAGGTCTAGGGACCAAAGTCCAAGTCTTGTTCTTTTCAATTTGATCTAGTTCTTCCTTCATTGTTTTAATCCAATTTTCATCCTTACAAGCTTCATCATAGTTTTAGATTCAACTTGAGAAATCAAACAAACTTCTTCTTGTACCTTATTATGTGTGAGAACTCCTTTTTCTATTCTCCCAATAATCTGATCAATAGGGTGATTTCTTGCTAGATTCATGTTAGGTGTCACTATCTCAGTCCTTTGTTCTACTCTAGGTTCTTCTCCGATTTCCTTAGTATGACTTTCATTTTGCAAATCACTATCAATTTCATAGAATAATTCAACATTTTCTAGATTAACTCTTGGACAAGAAGAAGATTCATAATCAAGCATTCTTTCCTAAATTTTGAATTTCTCATCAACTTTAACATTTGCACTCTCAAAAATAGTTTTAGTTCTCTTATTGAAACATCTATAAGCTTTTCTTTTCAATGAATAACCAAGAAATATACCTTCATCAATTCTAGGGTCAAACTTTCCAATGTCATCATCTCTTTTAATTTAACACTTACTTCCAAAAATTTTGAAATACTTAACTGATGGTGGATGTCCAAACCATAATTCATAAGGTGTCTTGTTTGTATCTTCTCTAATTTGTACTATGTTCATTGTATATACTGTTATTTTCACTACTTCTCTCTAGAATGTCTTCGCCAAGTCATTTTCAAATAACATAGCTCTTGTTGCTTCAGTTATTGATATGTTCCTTCTTTCTACAATACCATTTTTTTCAGGTGTTCTAAGGGCTGAAATCTGCATCTTAATGCCATTCACTTCACAAAAAGTGTTTAAATTATTTTGAAGTAAATTCTCCACCTCTATCAGACCTTAAACATTTAATCTTCATTCTAGATTCATTCTCAATTTTGTTCTTAATCAACTTGAATTTATCAAATGCTTCAGACTTTTCTTTAAGAAATGCAATCCACATCATTCTTGTAAAATCATCAACAAGAATCATAAAATACCTTTCACCATAGAATCCTCTAGTCCTTGTGTGATAGCTCAAATCTGTATGAACAATTTCCAAATTTTGTGTTGATGTAAACTTCTTGCTTGGAAATAAACTTCTCTTCTGCTTAGCCATCACACATTCCTTGCAAATCATGTTAGTAGGTTTCATAATCTTAGGCAAATCTCTTATTGCAAATGTAGTACTTACTTTCACAATGTTATCAAAGTTTATATGACAAAATCTTATGTGCCATAACCAACTGTCATCAATTTTAGTAATCAAACATGTCATTTCCATAGGATTCAACTGAAATACATTACCTTTGGTTCTTGATCCAGCTCCAATTATATTTCCATCCTTATCCTTGATCACACAAGTTTTCTCAGTATACCAAACTTGATAGCCCTTATCAACTAACTGTCCAACACTCAAAAGATTATGTCTCAATCCATCCACAAAATAAACATCATCAATGTTAGTCTTTCCATCAAGAGTTATAGATTTTATACCTTTTATCAAACAACTCTAACAACTCCTCCATCAAAATTGTTAAACTTTATAAATTTTTTCATGTCTCCAGTCATATGATGTGAACAACCACTGTCTATAATCCAATCAGTTTTCTTTTCTACTTGGGAAACTAAAGCTTTTTCTTCCTTAACTTCAGTTTCAGAGTTTTCTTCTTTTATAGCTACAAATCCTATCTCATCATTCTCATTATCACTTTCACTTAATAATTTCTCAATACTAGCCTCAAGTTCTTCATCATTAGCATAGTAACATTCTTTGGATCTTCTAGGTTTAAATTTCTTATATTTCTTTACTCTTTTAGGACATTTAGATGTGAAATGACCATATTCTTGACAAGTCCAACATTTAAAGATTTTCTTACCTTCCGGTTCTCTCTTCACAAGTAAGGCAATTCCTTCCTCAATATTTTTATCTTCTTCGGTCTTAGATCTACTAAAGCTAGCATAGTCTCCACTGACACTAGTACTTCTTGAAAAATTAGGGTGAACACTAAGTGCACTAAAGTTGTCTCAATTCTAGGTAGATCTCCATACTATCTCAAGCCTATCTCTATTGCTTCTAATCTTCCAAGAAGAGTTTCTTTGGTAAACTTCTCAGTACAAGGTATAACTTGTTCAATCATTTGTGTTGTCTGCCTAACTATAGGAGTCAATGTCTTTAAAATATTCCATATCACTTCATTCTCAGTATTGTTTCCTTCACAAGCTTTGATATGTGCAACAATCTCTGATATCAAGTACCAATATAACTTCTAACAAATTCATCTTCCATCATCTTTGCATATTGAAATAAACATATCCAATTTTGTAATTTGATTCTCTTAGCATTTACATCACCTTCAAATGTAGATTGTAAAGCTAACCATATTTCATGAGATGTCCTTAGAGTTTTTTCTTGACTGTATTCATTCTCTAGAAGTGCTGAAAAGAGTGCTTCTCTCACAAGTATGTTACACATGAATAGATCTCTTTATGTATCAATACATTCTTCAATTTTGTCTTCTTCAATGATAGTCTTCTCATTCTTTGTAATCAACCAATATCCTGGTCCTTGACATAGAAAATGTCTCTTCATCTTTTCTTTCCAGCTGTCATGGTTTACTCCATCAAATTTAGGGCTTTCTTTCCTGAAATAAGTTGCCATAAATCTCCTTAAGTTGTTAAAATTTTCCTTCAAGGACATGATGCTCTGATACCAATTGTTATAAAGTAAAGTCCACCAAGATAACTAAGAGGGGGGGTGAATCAGTTATCAGATAAATACAAATTTTATCACCATTAACAAATTTAAACCATGTAATCAATGTAAGAAACAACCATATAAAAATAAACATACAAAATGATGACACAATAACACAAGATATGTTAACTAGGGAACCTCTTGATCAAAGAGTAAACCCCAGTGGGAATGATGCCCATAAAAGATGTACTAATATGAAAATTCCTTGTGAGAGGATGGACTCTATTAGGAGTCTTATGAAATGCATTTAGTACATATGAGTCCCTATTAGGAGACTTTGAATCCCTGTTAAAAGATTCTAACCCGATTAAGAGTTATGGAAGACAGAAGGATCCACTATCCAAACAACTTCAAGGGAAAGATCATTGAACACGCTATCCAACTGATCTCTATATTACTCAATAGAATAATACCAAATAATTACTGATCTCAACAACTTATCTTTTCTCCTCTGACTGTGTCAAACCGCACCAACTGCTTCACCAAATCTCTGCAATTTGCATATCCTCTTACAATTCTTTCTTTTTCACATATCACAAATTCATATTACAATTAAGAAAACAATTCTTCCTTTATAACACACTCAAGAAATTACAAATGAGTCGGCATACAAGGCTTAACCAATTAAAAAATATAAACCTTTACACGTTACATAATATTTTCACAATTACATAAGACTATCGGCTTCTTAATAGAATAAATCTTCACAAGTGTGACCTCTAACCATGCTATCTCATTTAGGTCACCACCAAAGAGTCTTCATCAACTGTACAACTACACATGCCTAGATTCTATTTCGATTAGGAGATATCATCATGTTATCACAAACCGCTTCTCAGGAACTCTGTCTGAATACTGCTTCCACTAAATTACACATAACTGTCATGAATAATTGAATTTTGATATGTGCTCTTGAACACAATCTCAAGACATAATATAGATTAAGTCCTCAACTTTTCATAGCTTGATCTACAATACTCCATGTGCACTAATTCAAACATTGTCTACTTCTCTGCTAATCTTCAATAGATCACTATGTTAACATCAATGGCAATCACAGTCATGAATGTAACTGCAACTACTACAAAATGGCTATGAATACTCCCCCATAGGATATATTCATCATTCATTCCTAACAATTTTTTGATGACTTCTCTAGAATGATGACTCTCATATTTTTGAAAGAAAAATTTGAAGCCTTTAAGATGTTTAAATGGTATAAAGAAAAAGTGAAAAAATAAAGTGGTAAAGAACTAAAATTCTTGAGAACAGATAGAGGTGGAGAATTTATTTCTAATGAGTTCACTAATTTTTTTAATGAGCATGGAATTAAGAGACAGTTTTTTGCACCGAGGACACCCCAACAGAATGGTATTGCTGAAAGGAGAAATAGATCTATTGTGGATTGTGCTAGAACACTAATGATTGAAAAATATGTTGCATAGATATACTAGAGAGAAGTTGTTAGTATTGTTGTATACACAATGAACCGAGTTCAATTGAAGAAAGATTCAAACAAGACACCTTATGAATTATGGTATGGTTACACACCTAATGTAAGTTATTTCAAAATATTTGGAAGTAGATGTTAGATTCTAAAAGATGATAGAAATGGGAAATTTGATTCAAAAGGTGATGAAGGAATATTCTTAGGATATTCTACTAAGAGAAAATATTACAAATGTTTGAATAAGGCTACTAACAAAATGATTGAAAGTGCAAATGTGAGAGTTGATGAATTTTATGAGAAGAATGATGAAGAAACCAAAAAGGAACCAGAAGATTATGGTAGATTTGATGAAGGGCCACACCACCCTTACCAACTCATAACATGGAGACAAAGAGAAGACAAAATACTTTACAAAGCATACATTAATACTTGAAAATAATTACAACTTGAGAGATCTTACAACATGAGAGCTTCCTCCCAATATGAGATCTACAACATGAGAGCTTCTACCACTTGAGAGCTTCTTCCCCAATACAAGATCCTACAACTTGAGCTTGCAATGTGAGAGCTTGAACACCAAGAGCTTACAACTTTTTCACCATCTCTTTTGACACCAAATTATCAGCACTAGCACTATCAATAATCACATCACAACACTTACCCTCACACTTGAATCTAGTGCGAAATAGGCTCCTCCTTTTCTCAGGTTCATTGTCACCACTCAGTAGGACTCTTTTGTTAATCAATGTTTCTCCTCTTTCAGCATCTTCAAAAAGTGATGATCTGGCATCTTCATCTACATGTGCAACTCTGGCCTAGCCTTCATTCCTCCTATCCATCCTTCCTTGGCATTGAGGACATTCAAATACTCTATGACCTTCTTCTCCATAGTGAAAACATGTTCCACAGAAACCTCCTCTTCCAGATCCTTGTCCTCTTCCTCTTCCTCTCTAATCTCTATTATTCTAATAATGGAAATGATTGAAATTATTTCTTCTTTGATTCTGACTGTTATTGACCTCATCCTACTTTTTTGAATTTTCATTTTGATCTCCATATGATCGTCCACTAGATCTTCCATCACGACCTCTTCCACTTTGTCTGCTCTCAAACTTCTTGTTCAACTTTTCCTCTACTTTTAGGGAAAACTGGTATGCCTCTTCAATACTGTTCATTCAAACTAGATTCAAATCCTCCTTAATGCTCAGCCTCAACCTATTAAGGTAATGGGAAAATTTCTCCTTATCAGCTTCCGCATGTCCTATTCTGATGAGGATTTGATAGAACTCCTATGTATACTCCTGAATAGATCTTCCTGCTTGCTTCAAACTTTGCATTTTCTTTAGTAGGTCAAGCTCATAATCAATAGGGATGAGCTGTCACTTCAATTTATCCACCATCTACTCTCATATTATGATTTTATCATTTCCTCTTCAATTTCACTCCAATTGAATCTCTTGCCATCAAATCTTTGCATGACCTTTTAGTCTGGCCTTCACAAATTTGACCCTATCAGGATCCTCAATATCTTCATACTTGAAATATTCTTCACATTCATTGATCCAGTCGATCAACTCTTCTAGGTTAAGATTTCCAAAAAATGTTGGAACCTCAATTTTAGGTCTTTTCTTGATCTTGTAAATGGCTTGGAAAAGCCTTTCTTCCTCTTGATTCAAAACTTTGACTTCTACTTCGTGATCATCATTTCCTTCTTCGGCTTCATCCTCACTTTCATCTCTGACATTAAGATTCATTCCTCTGCGAATCTCTTCTTGCAATGCTCGCACTTGTCTCTGCAGTTCCCTAACCTCAGGTGTTACAACATCAGCGCTTCTGCCACATTCTCTTCATGGAGGCATTTTTGCACTTCTTGTTGAAACCCTAACCATGGTCCTGGTGGAAACTGCCTCACGGTCGGTGATCTATTTACATAGAAACCCTAACCCACAGTCCTGGTACAAACTGCCTCACAATCGGCGATATGTTTACACACTCAAGAACTCTTTCTCTAATACCACTTGATGAAGGGTGCTCCCCTTAATACCACAAACACATAATAGAAATAGAGAAACAACAACAATTTGCAAGAATAGAAAATGGGCTTCTTATTATCTCTACAAATGTGGAATTACAAACTTTCAAAATTAAAAAATTCAAAGCCACATGGGAATTCCCTTACAATATTTTGTAGGGAAAATCCTTGAATCAATACCCAAATCTACTACCCCAAACTATCCCGAACTGCCTAAGACAACACTACAGCCTTCCTTATATAGGCAATTTTCCACCGCCTAGAAAAGTTTCAGAATTTTAGTCAATAAGGCCGACCAAACTTAGAATTATTTTATTTTTCATTTTATTACATCAAATTCGGCTCAAAACAACTTTTGAAACCCAAATAGAAATTTTGAAGAAAAATTATTTTCTGCTATTTCAGGTGGCCCAACTTTTGGAGACCATAAGTCATCACCCGTTGACTCGATTGACTATTATAACCCCATTTCAGAAAGGGCATGAAGCACTCTACAACTCTTGAACTAAGTAGGCTTCATTTAGCCAAAGTTTCAACCTCATCTAGGGCCTCTAAAGCCTTCAAAACTAAGTTCAAAGTTTCTGTACCCTATTGCCAATACCAAAAATTTTCAATATCTTCAAAACTAGACTTGATCTGGCAATGAAACTTTACTGGCAGGCTGATATGACCAAAATGAACCTCCAGGAAAGAAAATAGACCATTCTGAGCTTGAACAGAAAACTTACTAAAAATAGTAAATTTCCAAAAATAGCAACTCTGCACAAGATAGCCCTTATTGAAAAGAAACTAGAAATATTTTTGGGTGATGCAATATTGCTCTTACACCCAGGATGCTCCTAGATCAAATTTACTTACATTGAGAAACCTAACACTCTACTCAAGCAACAACCTGGCATTACTGACCATTGAGGTAATGCTACCAAGCATCAGTCTATACAGACTGAGAATCAACAAATAGTTATCAATGAGGATCATGATCATACACCAAGTCGAGAACACAATGAAGAATAAAGAACTAAAATTTTACTTGCAAGATACATAATGAAACATCATCCACAAAATTAGATTATTAGAGATAAGAAAAATGGCATGATGACATGAATTAAGTTGAGAAACAACACATGTTTAGTTTGTGAATTTGAACCTAAAATTGTTAGAGATGCACTTGGAAATGATGAGTGGATTAAGGTCATGAATGAATAAATTGAGCAGATATAGAAAAATAAAACATGGACATTGTTATCGAGACCGAAAGATAAGAATATAATTGGAACCAAATGTTAGAAACAAATTGAATGAAAATGGAGATGTCACTAGGAATAAGGAAAGACTTGTATGCAAAAGGGTATGCACAAGAAGAAGGTATTGACTATGGTGAGACTTATGCACCCATTTTTAGACTTGAAGGAGTTAGAATATTGCTGGCATATGCTGCTTACAAAGGATTTAAAGTTTATCAGATGGATGTTAAATTTGAATTTCTAAATAGAATACTTGAAGAAGAGATATACATTGAACAACCTGAAGGTTTTGTTGATCCTAATCAGAAGAACATGGTATGTAAGTTGTACAAAGAACTATATGGCTTGAAACAAGCACCAAGAGAATGGTATGAAAGACTGCATTCCTATCTTATCAGTATTGGATTTGTTAGAACAAGTGACAACAACAATTTGTTTTTGAAAGGTGAAACTGATGATAAGATTCTTATTGCTGATTTTTTTTTTGATGATATCATATTTGGAGGATATGATAACCTATGCAAATCATTTTCTGATGAAATGAGAAAAGGGTTTGAAATGTCAATGTTTGGAGAGTTTAAATTATTTCTTGGGTTGCAAATTTTACAACAAAATGAAGGCATATACATTACTCAATCAAAGTACATAAAATAAGTATTGAAGACATTCGATATGGAGGATTCAAAACCAGTCGGTACACTTATGATCACTAGATAAAAAGTGATAAAGGATGACCAGTCAAGCGAGGTAAATCAAACATTATACATATTAATGATTGGTAAGTTGATGTATGTTGTGCAAGTAGATTAGATATTGCACATGCAGTTGGAATTGTAGCAAGATTTTCTGTTAATCTTAAAGAATCACATATGACTGTTGTAAAAAAAAATTGAGATACTTGAAGAAAACTGAAAACTATGGCTTGTGGTACAAGAAAGAAGGCAATTTCAAACTAAAAGTCTATATAGATGAGGATTGGGCTAGAAATATTGATGATAGAAAGAGTACTATTGGTGGAGCATTCTTTTTGAGAGAAAGACTAGTTACTTGGATAAGTAAGAAACAAGGATGCATTTCTCAGTCCACTAGAAAAGTAGAATATGTTGTTGTTTCTTCTAATTTTTCTAACATTGCATGGATAAAACAACTTTTGGAAGGTATGAATGAAGAGATCACTGACCCAGTGATAATATATTGTGATAACACTAGTGCAATAAATATTTCTAAGAATCTGGTGAGGCATGCAAAGACAAAGCATATATCTATGAAGTATTACTACTTGAGGGAACAAGTACAAGAAAAGAAAGTAAAACTAGAGTATGTGAAATCACAAGAGCAACTTGTTGATATATTTACTAAACCCTTACCTAAGGACATATTTGAGTACTTGAGGACTAGACTAGGGGTCCATCCCCTATCTATCGGTCACTAAGGTGATTAGGACATTGCATCAACCTATACTTTATCATAATATCAAATGATGTTGATGCATGATGCTCACACTTTAGGTTTCCTGAGGTTGTAAAAGTTGAAAGATGGAAGACAAACTAAAACTGCATATCGGTACATGAAAGGTACTTGATCTGAGAGAAGAATCAATTAAATATGTATCTAAAGAGAGAATACACACAGGGAGAGAAGATCAATCTACAAGGAGAGACCGCATGGAGAGTATTGATGTTGTGTAGTGATTAAACATATTAAAAGTACAAAGCTAGGGAGAGCTTACCGAGTTATAGTATTGGCATACCGAGTTGTAGAACAGATGTTTGGTATTCTATGGCATATTTCTTATTGTGTTGCCATCAATGCCAAAGGGAGAGATTGATAAACTAAAACTGATTGAATATATTGAGGAAAAGTTTGAAAATAGAATGGATATGTGAAAGATAGTGATTGATGATCACCGAGCTACTAAAGTGTATGTGAGACATTAAGTCATTGATGTCAACTAGTTTTGTCATGCCCATATTTCTATGAGCAAAAACACACCAATTTTTTTTTTTTAAAGTTATAAGTTTAAGCTTAAGGTTAACAGTTGACTAAGTTGAACGGTTAAAACTGAGAGAGTGATAGTTTACTTTTGATAGAGGGGAAAACATGGTGAGGGGTTATCGATTATGCTCACCCCTAAGCATGGTGACATGCCCAACATACTTCTAGGGTTAACTAGTTAACCTAAATCTTAATCCTATTAAAAGTTCATTCACTAGTCACAAGTTCATTATTATAATTTAATGATTTAAAAGGATTCCTTCCATTAAAACTCTAGATCTATCTAGATTTTAACAAGAGATGGACATGTTAATTTAAACTATAGTTAAGAAAGTATCTCTTATAGTATTAAATAATACTTGATTCAATATAATCTAATTTTAAATTAAATCCCTACATCTTATATCCTTCAATAAAATTTATATAATTTAATTAGCTAAATCTTCTTTTTTTTATGATTTATTTTATCATTTATAGAATGGATATGTGAAAGATAGTGATTGATGATCACCGAGCTACTAAAGTGTATGTAAGACATTAAATCAGTTAATTTATTGTCATTGATGTCAAATAGTTTTAACTGTACTTATCATGATGGTTACAAACATCTTAAAAAGGAAACATGCTAAAGGAATGAGATATCTACATGAAGATGAGATGGATGAGAAATATATGAATATGGTATTCATTGGGTAATTTATTGATGAGTCTATGGCATTATGTTAGTGACTTGATTGTATTACATGAATCTTATAGTACCTCACCCCTAGTTTGATTTTATAAATGTTATGATTATTTTAGGATGATAGATTATATGTTAAGAGATCATTGATGCTTATGATTTTACTAACCCCATACTTGCATGTGTATGGTCGATGTGTTTATTTTATATTTCTATTTGACGTGTCTGATGTGGTTGAGGGATGGAGTCATAGTTACTTGTTTGCGAGATCCACACGATCGGTCGATCCCCGCCATTGTCTATTATATATTATTGTAAGTACATGCTTTATCTTGTGATGTCAGGTTTGCAAGTACAGGGCATCATCTTCCATGAATTGGCAGGAGTGAGCGTGCCCATAAACATTCATCTCAATGGTAAAGAGGGGAGATAATACACAGACCCAAAACCCTAACCTAAGCCAAATTATCCTAGGATTGGACAAGTGTTTGTTTGACTACCCTACCCGAATTCACCTGGTTGGTATGAATTCATGGATCCCGTTCTTGAGTCTGTGCATGGTTTCAGTTTGTTTGATTTTATTGTGCTTGATTTTACTGTGCATGATTCAGTTGATTTATGATTATGTAGGTGATTTTATATGATTATCAATGTTAGGATTATAGTTGAATTTAATGATTTAATTATGCTCCTATGTTTAATTTGGAAAATTATCTAAAGTCAATTATGTGATTAATTGAAATTAATTGATTATTTAATTGAAATTAGGATTAATTATGCTTGAATGTATTATTAAATAATTGAATATTTAATTACATGCTTTAGGATGTATTAAATATTTAATTTATTTAATTTGGGTTTTAAATTATAAACACGTGCTTAATTGAAAATTATTTGAATTATGCTTGCATATTTTATTAAATGATTAAATAATTAATTGCATGAATTTGTGATGCATTAAGTATTTAATTTATTTAATAAATGAATTTAAATTATAACATGTGCAAAATTGAAAAAGGATTTTGTTTTCAAAAGATAACAACCAACTTTCAAAAGTCAAAGTTGAGTTGTGCTTTTAAAAGATATTTTTATTTAATTAATTGTATTTACTTTCAATTTTAGAATTTGAGTTGGATTAGGAGTTGAACTGTGAGTTATCTTTTGAGTTGTCTTTAGGGATTGCATGAATTTGGGAATGGAATTCCTATTAGGAGATTATTGCATTCATTTTTTAGAGAGACAGGTTTTGGAGAAGATTTTTGGGGAGAGTTTGTGTGTTTGGTATTTTGGAGATTTGTGGATTGTTGTGGCTGCATATTGAATTAAATTTCTCTGTGCATCTAGATCGGGCACCTGTTTGCAACAAAGTTTTCAGATCTGCGGGTTGTGTTTGATTTTGGAGAGAATTATGTTCTCAGACCTACAGGGGTTTCCCTTTAAATTCCATTTCTGGCATTGGATCTGAGGTAGGCTTTGGATTTGTTTGTCAGATCTGTTTCCACATTTGTTTATCTTTCTATGTTTTAATAGTTTTCTATGTTTTCTATTTGGTAGATCTTTGTTTATATTAGATCTGGGTATTTTGAAACCCTAGTATAGTTGATTTTTATATTTTATTGCAACTTGGCATTGCACCATTATGCTGGCCAAATTTTGTTAATTAATTCTTTATAGTTTGCCTAAAAATCAATAAATTAGTCCTGGTCTATAGTTTAACTATAGAGATTGAAATAAATAAATTCTCATTAGCAAAATCTATTGGTTGTTTAAAAAAAACCAATCTGGGTATAAATATTCATCCTAGAATTTAAATAATTATTCTCTGTTTAAATTTGCTTTGGAAATATTAAAATTTCACATTCAAAATTAATTGGCCAAATTCTTATGGGTTTTGAAGAGAATGAGAATATTCTATGTTGACAATGATAGGTCCTCCAATATTTTCTATCTTATGGTATTAAAAAAAAATAGTCAAGTTAAAGATCAATAAAATAGAATTTTATGTGGAAGCATGTGAATGTCTTAAATGGATATAATATTCTCCTTATGTTTTTTTGGGAATAAGCATTTATATTTGTAGACTATTTCAATATGTGATTATAAAATATATATTTAAGAAAATGATAATATTAAACTTGTTATAAAATATATATTTATTCTATAAATGAATTAAAAATTAATATGGCATTGCATATGGAAAGACTTCTTTTATATAAAAAAATATATAAAATATGATTTAAAAAAAAACATGTGATCGAAATGTTTGTATTAAAAAAAATTAATAAAGAAAAATATGATTGGATGGAGGTGGGGGCCACCACTTCCCACCACCTCCCTTGACTGTCGTGCGACAGGCGCAGGCCTACTGACGGTACCCGAGGGTACCACACAGCAGGTCAGCCACCTGCGTAGTAGTAGGGGGAGTGGGGACCACTGTGCCCCCCCCCTTTAAAAAAATTTTGTTATTTTTTTTTTTAATTCAAATTTATTTATTTTAAACTTTCATTTAATTTAGTTATTTTTAAATAATTGTTAATTAATTTTTATGCTTTGTAAATTAGTTTGTAAATTTATTAGTTTTTTTTTATGTTGTTTATCTTGTATTTTATCTTTAGAAAAAAAAATGTTCACCAAACTTAGTAGCAAGTTATAGGTTAATCTCTCCTGGGTTCCTTGGTGGGGCGTTACAAATCTATTATGTATTGAAGATCAAGAATGAAAAAATTTATGTCATTGGTAAATGAAGAATTCAGTACACACCGAGCAAGTGCAGTGTATACCAAGTATAGTGTTAATTGAGCTAGTTATCACTGACGCATTTCAGAATCGACCAAGTGAAAGAAATAAATGGAACTTATGACTGTTGACTAAAGATGATGAGCTAGACAATTGTTTATGATTCTGAGGTAAATGATAATGTTTGTTATGATGATCAAATGGATGACAAAATTCAAGGATGATCAAATGAAGGAGAATGAAATGTGTTATTGACACAACTATCAAGGAAGGTTAAAGCAACAAAATCAACAGTGAAGATTAAGAGGAAAAATATATGGATGGAAATAAAATGGTTTATGATGTCTATATAAAGAGACATGGGATTCATTATTGAGTCTGTTGCAGGAGAATTCACGTGAAAAGATTGATTTCATGCAACATTGATCAAATTGGTTGAAGACAAAACTGATCAATTCTGCAGACAAAAATTGAGCAACAGAGAAAGCAATTACAGAGAAGAACAGAGTTGGAGGAAATAAAGATATTGAATTGATTATTGATCAAAGGTATTTTAAGCTTAGCATAGATCTGAAAATCTGCAAATCAAGTTGTATTTGAATCAGATCATGACTGTATCAATTTAACCATTGCTACAAATAAATATCTTAACCAAGTGGGACTTAACAGTCTTTATATTTCAATATGACATTCAATGAATGTTGATTTCCTTTTTGTTGACCCCATAGTGAATGTTTGGTCAAGGGAGAACTGTTAGTGATAAATCCTCTAACTAGGTCACATCTCACAGTGTGTTTTGTAACCTTTAACAGGGTTGGCTCTTAACCAAGCTCACTTCAAAAGAGTGAATTATTTTTGGTTATCGGTCCTAGGTGGTTTTTCCCCTAATAGGGTTTCCACGTTAAAAATTTGTGTTATATGTGTATGGATGTGTTGGATTGACATTTTACTTTACACATTACTATAACTAGATTGATCAGTAAACACGGTATTTAATTTACTAGTAATCGGTATATGAGGAGAAAGGCACACTTGATATTTTACTGAGTTGATTAATTGATTTGATAGTTTTGTTATGTATATTTGGGAGTATTTGGGATTGTAGGATAACTGGACTTAACTTATTCACCCGCCCCCCTCTCTTAGTTATCTAACAGTCACCTAGTACTGAAGAAAGAAATTATGAAGCTACATTGACATATTATTATAAAACCAAAGAAGGTATGGACCAAGACCTCTAATTTTACGTGCTCAAACTTTATAGACCTATGCTCTATTTTTCTCTAATTTGATTCATTTTTGTACATGTAGCTCGCAATAAACATGGTCATGGTGAAGGAGAAGCTCAACTAGGAGGGTCAAGCCAAGTTGAAGAAATGCACGTTGAAGAAGGGTCAAGATCACTCCCTACTGAAGCTCAATAAATTAATGTTGGAGAAGGGTCACAATCACATGCTCCTACTGGTATGGATGAACTTATAGATCTAGCTCAAACTATAAAGAGAATATTAATCATAGAAACTTAGATCATTTACTTACAATGGATGTGGAGAAATTGAGATCATTTGCTAATGTTCAATCTTTAAGTCTTGCTAAGAAAAGTTCAATGAATAAGATAGCAAGAGGAATATTGGCTAAATTTTATAATTTTGAAACACTTGAACAAGCCCAATTTCTTTTAGTTGTACTGATAAACAAAAAGTTGGAAGAGGCATTAAATTATTGGATATAGGCACAACATCAAATAAGAGAAAAGTTGTTGACATGCAAATAGATATGATTAAAAATCTTAGGAAAGGTTTGAACTAGGTAGGGAAGTGATCTCGAACTAAAGATAAGACCATTACAAGAAGAGTTATGTTGGCATCTGGGTATGTGCAAGATCAAGATGAGCCAAAGTATGTCCTTAAGTGGCAATGAAAATCAGAAAATTAGGGTTAGTCAACTTCACGTGAAAATTTCAAGTAGCTATCAACCTAATATCAAAAAGTTGTAAGAATAGAATCTGTAGAAAATTGAATGCAATTTCTAAACTACTAGGCCTTTTTTGAAAAAAATTTAGTATGATTGGTGAAAAGTATAGATTTCAATGCAGTAGTACAAAAATTTCTAGAAAAAAATAAGAAGTAAGTGTATGTCTGACCACCTTAATTATAATCAAATGATAATATTTTATTATAAGATTTTATATATAAGTAGTAGACTCATGCCCGGATGTAACGCATATTTTTTTGTAATTTTATTCCAAAAAAATAATTAATTATGAATTTTTTTCTATAACATTTTTAGAATAAAAAAACTCACGTGTCTGACCACCTTAACTCATTCAGAACTTTACAAAAGAATTTTTAAAAAAAAATTCCTTATAGTAGGTGAAGCATAGAATGTGACGCATTTTTTGAATTTCAAAAATGTTATACCGTCTAAAAGTTATAGTCATTTTTCAATCAGTATATAAATCAGCACTTTAGAGGTAACTCAATTAGAAAATAACTAATAATTACTTACTGAATTCAAAATTTGACAGCAATTATATCAATAGAAAGCTGATAATCTCCTTAAGATACACTTTTTGTTTCATCAAATTTGGGTGAAAAAAAAAGTTGTCAGCTACATGGTCGAAGTCTAGAACTCAGAGAAACAGGGGAAAAACATATTTTTGAGACATTTTTCAATAGTTGACCATGTAGGTTTGGTGCACAAAGCAATACTGAGCCTAATTGGGTACCCGAAAAGGCTGGCAAAATTTTGATTTTTCACTTTTCCCTCCCCTTTCTCCCTCGCATTTCTCCATCCTTCATATGATTATATATATTAGATTATACAAAATCAAAAACTATATATTAGATTATATATTATATATATTAAATATTATATAATATCAATTATATATTAAATATTATATAATATACATTTTACAATAAATATTATTTAATATATATTAATATTAAATGTTACATTATATATCATATATTATATATTATTTATATGTATAATATATATTAATATGTATTTTACACCTATGTATGAAAGGTTGGAAGATTGTAGAAAAATCATGGATGGCCATTGAAAGAAGCAAAGGAAATCAATCAACCATTAAAAAAATTCATGGGAAGCCATTGAGGAAGAGAGAGAGTGAGAAGGTGGTGGGGGATGAGAGAGGAAGAGAGAGAGTGAGAAGGTGAGAGAGGATGGGGAGAGAGTATTAGAGAGAGAAGGGGAAGGGGAGAGAGTAGGAGAGATAGAGAGAAGGGGAAGGGGAGAGAGTAGGATATATATATATATATATATATATATAGAGAGAGAGAGAGAGAGAGTAGGAGAGCTTGAGAGAAGGGGAAGGATAACCAATTCATTACAGTATTAATTAGTAAGGAGCAAAGCAAACTTAAATAATATCACAGCAGGCATTAGAAATCCAAATTCTAATTAGGAGTTTTAAGCAAAGTGAGTAAGGTCCTGGATAGGGACATTACAGATCCACACATTGTTCAGTAGATATCTCCAAGAACCCACATACAGGGGAGTAGGTTTGAAGTAAGACTAAGATTATTTATCGGTTCAAAAATATTACTGTGTTGTATTTTTTATTAACATCCAATGATTGGATGTGAAATTCACAAATTTGATTATATTACCACTGGTTCTATTTCAAATTTTGGAAAAAATGGATATTTGACATATGTTCATAAATTTTAGTCAACACCATTTTAAAATAACACATCAGTTTATTTTTACACATTGAGAATATCATCAATAGGAATTGAACTAAAATTGACATAGGTCAGGAAATAAATGCCCCAGCTATTTGTTGTCTTCTGCATTTTGAGTTTCTTATTACAATCAAGAGAAGAATATTACTCTCCAAATGGTTTTGGATGGTAACATTTGTACTTCCTCTTCACAAATATTTCTTCCCTCATCTTGGTGCCTATTGATACCGACAAAGTGAATCTAGGCATTTCTACCATGTAATGGGAGAAAAATGGTTTCCTAATTGATATGTGTCTAAATAATACATGCAAGAACCTTTTCTTTGATATTGCTCATTGTACACACTAAATAGTGCACTTCTCTAAGTCATTACTTCCAAGGGAATCCATGAATGGGAAACCTTGAGAAAGTGACCTAGAGCTCCCTAAGCATGGAGTCATAAGGATGTTGATGGTGCTCTCAACTAGACCTATTGAAGCATGCAACCTTGCTAGTAAACCACACAATGGGAGATTCAATGAGACAAGGGCAAGAATGCCAATATCCTCAAGAATCAATGAGAATGCAATGCAATGCAAGCTAAGCTATGAATGAAGATGCAAGCTAAGCTATGGAAATGAAAGTATTACAAACCCTTGCTAATTAAGCTGTGTGAGCTAATCTAGACCATAAAGAAACTAAGCTAGATGCCATGAAAGCTATGATGCAAGAAATGAAACTAGAATGCAAGAAATGATCTCCAAAACCTCCAAAGTCTCCAAGAAATTCTGTAGCATAAGATTAGCATAAAAAGTTGGGGATCTAAGAATGAGAAAAGAGCTCTCCTTTTAAAGGAATTGAAAAGGAATGGACCATGGAGATTAAGAGGCAAAAGATTTAATCAAGGGTGGAGCTTGAAAAAGGAGCAATCCATGTGCACAAATCTCCTCCAATGAGAAAATAAGAGTTGACTTTTGTGTCCATATGAGACAAAAAGACCTTTTCTCATTTTTATAAAATAAGAATAATGCTTTATTTGTGCAACTTAGGATAAGAGGAAAAGGAGGGGGCTTTTTATTTATTAAAAGGGGAGGAAATTTCTTTTAAATAAATAAAGACTTAGGATAAAATGGTTAGCCCAAGGCAAATAATTGAAAATGACAAAATAGGATTTGATCAAGGAAATTGATATAATTTGGAAAATGTTAATTTTTGAAAATCTTCATTCAGGGATTTGATAAATTTCTGAATGGGGGCCCAAAGTCTAGGCGACTATTTTAGGGTGCATGCATTTGCCCCTCTTTGACTAATGTGAGATCAATTTGGGATCACATGCAGTCAAAGAATGGAATTGAAATGTGAGATCGATTTGAGATCACAAAAAAATTTAGACATGTGTTTGACGGATGAGAACATATTAGGACAAGCATAAGTGAAAGTTGACAAAGATAAGCTGAAAGACAAGACCAACACCTATATAGCTAGGTGATAATCAAGTCTCAAAATAAGAGATAAGAATCTCAAGCTGAACTGATTGATAAGTTGAATCAAGGATTAAAGCTGATAGGTACTACCTACTCAGAATCAAAGTCAAAATCAGGTAGAGGAGAACAGAAAATTGATAAACTTGATCAAGTCACTAGAAATCATAATCGAAGGTGAAGGACAATAGGATAACCATCAAGCAGTGAAGACATGCCCCAGTTTGACTAAGTTTGACTAAGAAAGATATAGGATAAAAATGAAATCAAACCTCAAAGAAATGAATTGAATGAATATGAATGAAAGACTAGGAGTTTGAAAGAAATGGGGATGAAGAAATGAAGATGCCCCAACAAAGATCAAAGGATCGGGCCTCAAATGGTCAGCCAACTGTGCAGAAGAGGGTGAAAGTTTGGAAATTAAATTTTGACTATGAAGATGAACTCAAATTTTGATTTTGATCCCAAAAATGGATTCAGGATGTCAAAATTAGCTAGGGGTGCAATTTTCGCACAATTCTAAGGTGTTTTGAAAATTAGGTCAAAAAGTCAAAATGCTATAAAAGGGGGTAAAAAGGTCATTTTCAAAATCATTTTTCTTTTAGTGATTTGAGAATCTTGAGAGATTAGAAAGAGAAAATGGCCCAGAAAACAATGATCCCGGGCCACAGGCATCGATTTGAGCGCACCCGATTACACAACCAGCCTCCACAGTATGATGCCCCGGTATGTTTTTAGAAAAACTCAATTTGTAGGTCATTTATGAGCATTAATGTCAATTTAAAACATGTTTTAAATGGTTTCAAACTTTTTCAAATTTTCCTCGTATGAAAAATCATACAATACTTTCTAAGTATCGCACCCTTTGAGGATATCTGGCGTACAATACTTCATGGGTCAAAATAGTATCGCATCGATATTGAATCTAGTATCACATGATATCAAATGAAATATCATGCAATACTATATGAAATTTCATAGGCAAAGATACTATTGCATAGCTATTGAGGAAAGTATCATATGATACTTAGTCAAAAAATAGTACTGCACAGTATATAAAAATTGACATGTTTTAATATTTTTTTGAGAAAAATGACATGGGTCCAGATAATGTTTGCTTTTGTACTAATTTTTTATATCCATCATGATATGTTCTGACATCTGGTTTGGGTTAAATGGCTTGTAGGTGAACTTTCCTATGCTACTGATTAGAGTGCCTCGAGTGACTATACAATGCATTCAGGATCTAGACGATCCAGGATGAGCAGACTTGAGGGAGATGGGATTCAGCTACTTGTTGTAGATGCCCCACACTTGGACAGATCATGGATTACTTATAGCATTGGCTGAGAGGTGGCACAATGAGCATAACACCTTTCATTTTCCCACTGGAGAGGCTACTATTAGCCTAGAGGATGTCTATCAGATCCTATGGGTTCCAAGCCACGGAGATCCTGTAAGTATAATCATGTTTATAGATAGTCATAGATGTAAAGTTTCCATCTGATAGAAACTGACATGATTGTTTGTTGGCACAGGTATACTATGATTAGGATCTGATAGAGGGGTGCTAGATTATGCAGGACATGTTTTAGGATGTCACATTCATGGATAGACACCTTAGCTAGGATCATCTGATGGATGAGTTTGGTAGGGACTTTCTGGTGCCATACATCATATGTTCTATAGTAGCACAAGCCTTGGTGACTGATAGGAGCCATAGAGGTTTCCCACTAAGCTGGGGTAGGTTAGTGGTAGACTTGATTGCACACCCATGATGGATGGCATGGGGGCCAGCCATCCTTGTAGACATGTACCATGAGCTCCATGAGATAGTATATCAAGAGAGCAGGACTTGGGCATGCGGTGCTATCCTAGCATAGGTATGGGCATGGGAGCACATTGTTGTTGTGCATCCATGTGTGCAGTCGAGGGAGCAGACATGCCCCTACATCTATAGGCACATAGGGTTCATATCTCAACCACATAGTAGGGATGTGACTTATTACAGGAGATTACTAGATGAGCTCACCTCATTCCAGTGGAGGCTGTACAGGGCTGTTGAGTAGTGGGGTGATTGAGAGGAGGAGCTCAGTTACATGTTGTGCAGCCAGCCACTGGTAGGTCAGAACTCAGATATTGTTGAGAGATTTTTGATCACTCAGGTCTGGAGATAGTTCAGGCATCAACAGAGAGTGCCTACCGAGACCACTACTTATGCTCAGGTTAGGGATGAGGAGGGATAGGGTTGGCTACCAACATTGGACTACTAGTAGGTAGTATAGGATATAGTGGCCATATGCAGGGAGCCATGGGACTACCTCCCAGGCATGGAAAATGGAGGTGTTGATGCAACCTACAGGGCAGAGCGGTGGAGGTTCCCATTCCCTAGATTCACTGTACCTTATGCACAGCTGATAGCATAGGGGGATGATGGAGATGATGGGGATAGAGGAGATGGAGGAGGGAGAGGGAGAGCTAGGGAGATAGGTCAGAGCTCTTGATTAGGTGGCCAAAAATAGTCACAGGGATAGGGTTCTTCTGATGAGGGTGATGACATTGTGAGGCCATCTCACAATCAGATGGATGCTGGGAAGGATCAGCCTGCAGGGGGAGAGAATATGACAGCGAGGATCTAGGTCCTAGAGACAAAGATGCAGTAGCTATGGATCACCATAGCCATCAGAAACTAGTAGCTGACTAATCTGAGATTCGAGATAGAGCATCAAGAGAGGGCGGCATAGGCTGATGCAGTAGAGATCTGGTGAGAGGCAACGCAAGCTGCTTATTGTCATGGGCTCTACATACAGGTTGTACCAGAGGGATAGAGAACACCACCCTACTTTGTGATAGCTAGGAGATCTGACATGGTCCTATATAGAGCGGTAGCACCACCTCCACCACCACCAACTCCTCATGACAGTGCTAGCGAGTCCTAGGTCTAGGTTTAGGATAGATGTATAGAGACATATCTTGGGACTTTATCCAGATTTTTTGGATCCCACATTGTATCATGACATTTATATATATATGAGATTACTAGATTGGTGATATATCTTGTGTACTTGTCCCACTTGTGATGGATGTTTCAATTTTTATATTGTCTTGTCATATTGCTCAAAATGTATGTTATATATGCTCATGTATAGTCTCTCTCATAGATGTATTTTTAGTTCTCATGTTTATGATATAGACTCATGTTTCTAAAAATGATCTCTTTAGGATATGGATATGATGATAAGATTAACCCCTTGTGATGAGAGGAAAAATGATATGATGTGAAAGACAAGGAGTGAGATACATGATCAAGAAAAGGAAAGGTGAGCGTAGTTGACCGATAGGTCCATGTAAGATGAAAAGAGAGCTCTCTCCATATGGAGAATGCAAAAATAAACTATCATGAACCTAAAAAATGCAAGATACTAGGAAAAGTGGTTTACTTGCAAGGTCATGAAGCTTTTAGACTCTAATATTCATCATCAAGCATTATTGGTAGCATCACAAGATCATAGAATGCACACTAGTATGACTATGTGAATCTGAATATGATCTATATCAAATAGATATGTGGGAATCCCACCTAAGCATCAAAGACATATAGGTCAATATGACTAGTGCAGTGAGGTTTCCTAAGTTTAATATGGAAAGATTATACTTGCATCAAGACACAAGGAAAGTCAAGATGGCTATAAGTATGCACTTGTGAAAATAGTAAAGGATAATACCTTGTAGACCCCAATGTCAAGTGGAACAAGCATAAATGCTAATGAAAGTTAGGACCAAAAAAATATACCCACAAGCAAAAAAAGCAATAAAACATGTCCTTATGCCCCCAGTCTTCTAGCTCAACATCATCAAAAACTATTAGGGAGAGAACACTCATCAAAGAAATCATCATAGATAGCACACAAAGAAATAAAGTCAAACAAGTCTCAGTGAGTCAAGTGTTTAAGTGCATGTGTGTAGGTCATAGAGTCAAACTTTGAGTATCACATCTACCAGTGAGAAATACCATATCATGCTAGACTACGGATAAGATATTTGATAAGTGTTGAGAAACACTTGACGCTAGGGTAGTGTTGAAAAACATAGTTTGGGGTGGTGTTGAAAAACACCATTTGCAAGATGTCCTAAAGACCAATGCATCCTAGAGACCAAAGCTAACGCAGTTATGCCCCCTAGACAAAGACAAAAACCAATTCGAAACCAAGGAAACAAGGTCAAGGCATGATGGAGAGAGGCTAAGTGTCGAGGATGCATGCTAAGAAACAAGGGTGCAAAGGCCTCAAGTAGCGCCTGTTTCCAGGTTCTCACCACTTGGAGATTTTTTTATTTTTTCAATTTTTTTGTATTTTTGCTATCAAGGTGCCTATTTCCAAGTTTTCACCAGGGACTTTTTCTATTTTTTTGAATTTTTTGCATTTTTTTATTTTTTTGTATTTTTTTTAGGACTTTATATGCTTTTTAGGATTTTTTCAACATCATATATGAATTTTTTTGGAATTTTTTCAGGATCAATAAATATGTACAAAGGATGCCCCTAGATAGAATAGGCTTCATGGATAGAACTTCTTGAGGTTTAAGACATTGATATGCTTAGGGAGTTGTTCTCCCTCTAGATCAGACAGTAAATAAGCACCTATACCAAAAGAAGAAGTAATGATGTATGGTCCAAGCCAATTAGGTTTGAATTTCCCCTTTTGCTCTCTATGTTGTTGGTTCTTAGGGTTTTCTCGTAGGACAAGATCCCCCACTTGAAATTATCTAGGGCAAACCTTCTTGTTGAATGCTTTGGACATATGCTTCTGGTAAACTCTCATGTGATCAAAGGATGCTTTACACTTTTCATCTAGAAGTTATAGTTCTTCAAGTCTCATGGCATGGTAGTCTTCATCTGTCACTAAACCTTTGAGGGAAACTCTAAGTGAAGGAATCTCCACCTCTAAAGGTAACACTGCTTCAGGACCATAAATGAGGGAAAAAGGAGTAGCCCCTGTTGGAGTACGAATACTCATTCTATAGGCCCACAAGGCCGGATTTATTTGTGTTGCCCCACTTTTCACCCTCTAACCATGTTGTTAAAAGTGGAAGTATTTGATGTCAAGTCAGAGTTAGTCATGTCTGAGTCTAAGTCTAGGTTTCCTTCAAGATAGGTTGTCCTTGCCGGGTTTCCCTGCCATTGCCTTCTTCTTTTCAAGCCAGGTGGGTTATTGGGAAGTCTTCTCATAATGGGTAGGTGATAGACCCCAACCTGGCAAGGATATCATGCTCCCATTGATGATCTCTTTCAGATGGAATGGTGATTGAAGTCATGATCTCAAGAAACTCATAAGGAATTAGAAATCAAAAGATTCTTCATATGGATGATGCAGTGACAGAACTGGCATTGTACTATTCAGAGAATTCCACTCCATATAACAGTGTGTAAGCACCATTGAATTCAAGTTCCTTTTATGGGTCTTAGAAAGGTTGTATAAACCTTTGCCAAATGGATATTTCCATGTTGAGTAATGAAGCCACGAAGGTTGAAATAAAAAATATATAATAAAACTATAGTAAAAGTCATAGTGCGGTTGGTGGTAGGTCGCATGATCGCAAGATCAAAATAACTGCCTTGAGTTTATGTGACAAAGGCTAAGATGAACTGTTGAGCAAGTTAACTTGTCGCATAATCGCATGAATGGAATAACCTACATACGATCATGCGACAATGGAGGTTTGGGTGGTAAGAAAAGTCAATGAAAAGGTAGACTAGAAATAGATGGTACTCGAGCTGGATTCCACGTGCACCAATCCTAGAGTGGTCGTCTGATCGCATAGATTAAAATAATGCCATGTGATCATGCAATAATGGGAACTCAGGCCGGTGAATACGCTCTACTAGGACCCACATAGGCTAACAATGCAAGTGCGATGATGAGATGGTGATGAGTGTGATTGGTCAAATAATTGATGTGGTAGCTCATGATTCATCATAATGTTTCATGCAGTAAGGTGGGGTTAGATTTTGATGACATCAGCCAAGATTCCAAATCAATGGATGTCTTATGATCTCAAAGAATCTAGTGAGCCCATCAGATCATACATCATCTGTCTGATCCTCTAGGTGTAAAGTCAGTAAAGGTAGTGGGACCCACGTACTCTGATAGCATAGATGTGCCAATGATAAAGTGGTCACATGATCGCATAGATTAAAATATTGCTATGCGATCATGCGACAACGTAAGTCACTGAAGATTTTTGGTGGTAAAATAAGATCCTTCCACGTGTCCAAGTTAGAGGCTACACTTCATCAAATCACATCCAACGGTCCTCACAAAAGTGCAACCCCTGCCAAATGCTTTTGAGATCATGCGAGATGCATAGACGTGTCTCTCAGTGGGGCCAAAAGAGTTTGATCGAGATTCCAAATCAGCGGTTCCCGCTTTGTCGCTAAGCCATGGGAGATTCATTGAGATCATGTGAGATGGGTACACATGTCTCTCAGTGGGTCCAAAGGCATCTATATTAGGTGGCTCTCTGAAAGACAATCAATGATCCCCGTGAGCCAATCATAGGGTGATCTCATGATCACATGGATTAAAATATTACCATGAGATCATGCGACAAGGAAAAAAGGGAACCTATGTATGTTAACAGTGCAGATGCGATAAAAATATAATATAAGTTTATTTAAAGTTGTCACATGATTGCAAGAGTTGAAAAAGAGTCATACGATCATGCGACAAGAAAAGCCAGATGGATGGAAGTTTCAGCACATGGCCGTGTTTGTGGATTTTGAGAAAATGGCGACGAGTCTATGGAATTGATGGACAGTATGTGTAGTCATGACGACTTGGGGATGAGTTATAATTTCCTAAATATGGGGTTGATTTCCATCACAATGATGAACAAGAAGATGAGGGCATCTCAATTGCAGACAAAGTCATGAGATCATGTCAAATGTTTTAAAGCATCTAAAGGAGAGGATCAATGCCAGTTGGGGATCGGATTAGTTATTCTGCCTAAATTTGAATGATGACTTGACTCTAAGAGCCCAATGGACTTTGGCTTGACAAATGTTGATTAAGGAGAGGATGAAAGTCTCGAATTGAAGTGTCACAATTCTGATGTCTTTCCCTATTCCTATATCTATGATAGCTCTTCAAATTCCTTCATCGAAGATGTTTCTTGCCATTTTTTTTTTAATCTTTTTGTATTCTGGAAGTTGAAACATTTCTAGCGGCTACAAATGTTGTACATTGAAAACTCTATAAAGGGGGTTGAGAAAATCAATGCAAAGGGTCGGCAAACTAGATATTGGAGCAAAAGTGATTCCATTTACTGAGCTTTATTTCTAGTTTTGTTCCATTTTAGTTAATCATCTGCATTTGAATAGAAAGGACAGTTATGTATGAAGCTGTGATTAGATATTGAATTCCATTTCATGTATGTGGTTGCAGTAAGTGATTCCATTTGCTTATCATATGTAACTCTTCTCCTATTCATCCTGTTTGTTAGATTCATTCTAGACAGAAAGCACAATTATGTATGAAGTGGTGATTTTCACTTGGATTCCATTTCATGTCAGAGGTTGCAGTGAGGGCAATTCCATTTGCTATTCCTATATAATTCTACTCCTATTCTCTCTAAGTAGAATTTGCATGATTAGAGTAGTTAGATTAAAGTTAGGAGATAGAATATATACCCTTGCCTAAATTGTTTGTGTCTATGAGCAATTCGGTTAAAACACATTAGAGACAACCTGGTGATCAATTTAAAAACATATTCATTGAACACCATACACAATCAAGGAGCTGTACCTGTTAATTCAGAGGGTAGTGATTGAAGATATACACTGACCCAATTGTTGGTAACATCATTTTGTTCTCTTACCTTGGGTGATTTGGGAGTCAAAGATTGAAAATCTTAGAAGAGGACAAACTGTTAACCAACAGTTTTTGGCGATTCTACTGGGGAGGACTTTAGAAAGAAGAAAAAATTAAAAGTTTTTCTCAGAATTTTAGGCACCCTAGATTCCAAGTTTACCAGGAGTGCAAAACAAAAGGGAAAGATTGATCCGGTCTACGAAGAACTCAAAGCGGTCAATTTCCCTATCCTTGAAGATATTTTCAGGAAAGGAAGAGCAAAGGCAAGGGAAACTAAAAATAAGAAGCCTGCTAATTTTCAGTCATCTACAGTATTTCCTTTGAGACCAGAAAGAAGCAAGTCTTATGCTCCTCCTATTGGTAGAATTCCTATTTCTACCACTTGCAATTCATTGTTATTGCACGGTATTGCACTTCTCCTCTCAGTTTCAATTCAAGCGGTTGCACAAAATACAAGGCTAGCAACTATGGCTATTCCTTGGGGAAATGCTATTGGGCCATTGAATCTTACAGCAAATCATGACTTTCCAAAGGCCTCCAGAAAGAACTTCCCTAGATTCAATGGTGATGGCTCAGTGTCAGCTGAACAACATCTAAGTGCTTTCCAGAAAGCATGTAGTGTGGTGAATCCTCAGCATGAGGATGTTGCAGTCAGGATGTTTGTGGATACTTTGGTGGATGATGTAGTAGATTGGTTCCAGGATTTACCCACAGGCTATATTACTGGTTGGAATGCCATGAAATAGAGATTTGAAGGAAGATACAAGAGCACTAAAGATGCTTAGGTTCTCTTGTTACAATTAGCCCAAATTAAGAAAGAACCATCCATCTCTATGAGAGATTTTAATGCAAAATTTAATAAACTTATTAAAAGAATACCAGCTACTAGTGCTCCAACAGGAGACAATCAGAAAAATTTCTACATCAGTTCCATGCCTCCTAAACTTGGTTATCAACTAAGAAGGGCTAATGTGGCCACTTTACAAGCCGCACAAACTCTTGCAGTAGAGATGGAGGATGACATGATAGCCTTTGGGAAATGGAAGAAACAGTATCATACTAGATCTTCAAGCAATACAACAAGTACTTCAAACAGTACTGAGGCTATGTTACAAAAGTTGTCCAATGAGCTGATTACATTAAAGAAACAAGTTGCTAGACCAGCTCATTCATTATATCAGCCTTATCAAGAAGGACCAAGATATCAAGGTGGAAATAAGAACTTTCAGCTCCTTGCTCCTCAGCAAAGATTAGCTATTGAAGCTGCTCCTAAAGGTCAGACTTCTTGTGCCTTTCATCTCAGAGCAGATCATGATGGTAATACCTATGAAGACATGATCAAATATTTACAGATGAGAGGAGAAGAAGTGCAAAGAATTGAATATCCAAAAGATGATGATGATCATGCTCCTCATGGTGACTCCGTAAATTTGTATTGTGAGTATGAATTAGATTCAAAAAATGGAGGAAATTGTTTTGCCACCTTGGAAGGACCTTAGCTAATGGTGATGACTAGAAGTCAGAAAAATAAGAGTCAGGTTTCTAATGCTGCTCCTGCTAAGAATCTAGCACCTTCTCACAAGGTAGATAAAGACAAGAATGCAGCATCAATTTCTTCACAAAAGGATCTAAAAGATAAGTCATCTACTTCTTTTGATATTATAAAATTTTGTGAGGAAACTAAGATTCAAATAACTAGCATGAATTATTTGAAATCTAATTTGGATCAATTGCAAAGACTAGTAGAACGTTGTAAAAGTAAAGAGAATATTCTTATTAATGCTAAAGTTCATGATAAAAATCAGACCAGTACTAGCAAAGAGAATTCAATAGATGATGATTTTTCAATTCCAAGATTGTTTCATGAAGAAGAATCTATTGTCCATGCTACTTGTTCTAGTCAAAAACCAGAGCCTTTCTATGTATCACTTTTTATCAACAGAAATAAATTGAGTAATTGCATCATAGATTCAAGAGCTTTAGACAATGTGATGCCTGCTTCAGTTGCTAAAGCTTTAGGATTTCCTTTAACTAAAGTCTTTAGCATATGTTATTCTATGGATGCTAAACAAGTGCCCTTAATTGGTCAAATAAAAGATGCTCAAGTTGCCTTAGCTGCCTATCCCTCTAAGAGATTGAAGCTCACAATCCTTGTTGTTGATATCCCTGAGAGTTATGGAATGCTGCTTAGTAGAAGTTTCTGCAAAGACCTGGGAGGAGAAATCAAGTTAGATTGGACATCTGCCTATATTCAAGTAGGAAATAAAAAGGTGAAGTTGGAATCGGAAGGAAAAGCAAAATTCACTGTAATAAAGTCAGATGAACCTAGGTCACAAATTCTTTATCAAGAAATGCAATTTGGAAACTATATGATATCCTATAATGGCCCTGATGTTCAAGAAGAGATAGAAGAAGCAAAAACTGAGCAATTATGGACATTAGAGTTTGATGGAAGTTGTGCCAAGGCTAGTTTAGGTGTTGGAATAGTTTTGATAGCCCCTAATGGAGAAATTACTTTCCTGGCTTATAAATTGAATTTTAAAAATACCAATAATACTGCAAAATATGAGGCCCTTCTCCTTGGTATAGAGGCAGCTAAATAGAAAGGAGTTAAATTGCTCAAAGTTCAAGGGGATGCTGAATTGGTGGTGAGACAAGTAAGAAATCAGTACTCTATGAAAAATAATAGATTGAAAAATTATAGAAATAAAGTATGGGATGAAATAGAAAGTCTAGATGCCTTTTCAATAATTTCAGTCCCAAGAGATCAAAATTCCAGGGCTGATTCTCTAGCAATTTCTGCATCTCTACTCTTGCCTCATCCTGACTTCAAGAATCAAGTATACAGAATGGAGGTCCTATTCAGACCTAAGGTGCCTGATAATGAAGAATCTTGGAAAGTATTTGAAGATGACAAGCATATTCATCAGTTTCTAGAAGGAACAAGCCCCTTTGCCAATATGTGTTTTGAAAATGACAAAGAAGAGCAGTCACCAATTGATGAAGAAGAATTAAAATTAGGTATTATTCAATTGAAAGAAAATAGAATTCCTTCTCATTTTGTGTCATTAGAAAAACTCTTTGATAAACATGATGCCTATATAAAGAGAGAGAGAGAGAGAGATAAGAAAGAAAAAACTTGTGGAGAATTTGATGGGATCAACATAGGAACTGAGGACAGTCCTAGAATGATCAACATTGGAAAATGCTGCACTCTTGAGGAAAGAATGAAAATCAGAGAATTTTTGATTGAATTCCAAGATGTTTTTCCTTGGAGCTATGAGGATTTAAAGAATTTTATGAATGGAAAATTTAGGCATACTATCCCTCTTAAATCTGGAGCATCACCTGTCAAACAAAAATAGAGAAATTATAATCCTCTGGTAGAAGGGGCAATTTTCAAAGAAATAGATAAAATGCTGAAAGCTAAGATCATTTATCCCATCCATCATTCCACTTGGGTAGCAAACATTGTTCCTGTGAGGAAAAAGAATGGAGAAATAAGGATTTGTGTTGATTTTAGAAATCTGAACCAAGCTTCCCTCAAGGATAACTATGCTCTACCAAACATGGATCATTTGTTGCAAACTGTTGCAGGGTCAGAGATGATGTCCATGTTAGTTGGTTTTTCAGGATATAATTAGATACAAGTAGATGAAGCAGATAAGTATAAAACAGCTTTCACAACACCTTGGGGCACATTTGCTTATAATAGAATGCCTTTTGGGTTAATTAATGTAGGTGCAACCTTTCAAAGGGCTATGGATTTATCTTTTGGTGATCTTAAAAATAAAATTATTGTGATCTACCTTGATGACTTGACTATTTTCTCCAAGAAGAGGACAGATCACCTAGGAGATCTGACCAAGGTTCTGCAAAGATGTAGAGATCAAGGCATATCCTTGAACCCAAAGAAATTAGTGTTTTGTGTCACTGAAGGTAAGCTTCTTGGTCACATTGTTTCTCAAGAAGGAGTCAAAATTGATCCTGATAGAGTTAAAGCCATTCAAAAATTAAGTTTACCTTTGATTAAGACTGGTGTTAAATCCTTCTTTGGACAAGTGAATTTTTTGAGAAGATTTGTACTTGATTTTTCCAAGATTGTGCAAAGCATAGTTGACATGATGAAAGGATATCAAACATTTAAGTGGACTAATGATGGTAAAAGAGCTTTTAAGGATATAAAGAATGCCATTGCAAATGCTCCTATCTTGGTTCATCCTGATTATACTAAAGAGTTCATTATATACTGTTATGCATCTTAACACACCATGTCAGCAATATTAATGCAAGAGAATAAGGAAGGTATACAAGCTCCTATTGCCTTCATGAGTATGCCTCTGAAAAATCATGAGCTGAAGTATTCTCAATTTGAAAAACATGCTTATGCAGTGGTGAGAGCATTAAAGAATTTTAGATTTTATATCCTGCATTCACATTCAGTCATCCATGTGCCTGATGCTGATGTAAAGAGTGTGTTAACATAGCAAGATGTGGGTTGTAACAATAGAGGAGCTTGGATTGAAAAATTCCAGGAATATGACATAGACATTAGACCAACAAAGCTAATAAGAGGGAATGCTCTTTGCAAGGCCATAGCAGAGAATCAGCAAGCTGAAGAAAATGATCACAGAGTGCTCATGGTAAGTCTGCAAGATCCTTGGTTCTCAAACATTGCATATTTTCTGACTTATGGTGAATGTTCGAATGGATTAACTGCTAAACAAAAGAGGAACTTAAAGAATAAATCCTTGAAGTATGTTATACATGATGATGTTTTATATAAGAAAGCAATTGATGGTACTTTTCTAAGGTGTGTTGATAAAGATCAGCAAGAAAAGTTATTAAAATCTTTCCATGATGAAGCATGTGGAGGTCACTTCTCATCTACCGTGACTACTTTCAAAATTTTAAGACAGTGCTATTATTGGCCCGGCATGTTCAAAGATTCATATAAGTGGGTTGCAAATTGTGAAAAGTGCAAGATGTTTGCAGGAAAACCACAGTTGGCTGCATTACCTTTGAAACCGGTAGTGATAGAAGCTCCTTTTCAACAGTGGGGTTTGGACTTTGTAGGACCCATCAATCCTCCTTCAAGTCAAGGACATTCATACATCTTGACTGCCACTGATAACTTCAGAAAATGGGTTGAAGCTAAACCAATGAAGAAGACTACATCAGAGGTGGTATGTGAATTCATTAAAGAACAAATATTGGTAAGATTTGGAGTTCCCACAAAATTGATATTGGATAATGCTTCTTACTTTTCATCCTCAAAAATTGTTGCCTTTTGTTATGATCATGGGATTCAAATAGGACACTCTTCTAATTATTTTCCTCAAGGTAATGGGCAGGCTGACTCAAGCAATAAAAATCTGATTAATATCTTAAAGAAGTTGGTTGCTGATAATCAGAGGGATTGGCACAAAAGGATATATGATGTTCTTTGGGCAGATAGAACTACTCCTAAAAGAGCCATTGGTATTTCTCCTTTTGAATTGGCGTATGGAGTAGAAGCCAATTTACCATTGCCATTAGAACTTGCTGCTTGCAAACTAAGAACCGCTATTGAGGATGATGTTTTTGAGGATGGCTTGGAAAAAAGGATCTTGTATTTGACAAAGTTGCAAGAAGAAAGGGAAGACATGGTTGATAGGATCACTGAACATCAGAGCTGGGTCAAGAATTTGTTTGATAAGAGGGAAAGGCCAAGAAAATTCATGGAAGGTGATATGGTGTTGATATGGGATAAGAGACATGAACCTAAAGGAATGCATTCTAAGTTTCAATCCTTGTGGAAAGGTTCATTCCAGATTGTGCAAGTGAATTAGAAAAACTCATTCAAATTGGCATATCCTTCCAGAGAGTCTCTGCCATGTTCCTATAATGGGCAGGACTTAAAGCTATATCAGATGCATAATTGAAGAGCAGGTAACCCCTGCGTAGTAGTTAGTTAGGTAGGTTTTCTTTTGTGGCATAGTTTAGTGGTTGTCTATCTTTTTGTTGCTGCTTTCCTTAAGTTAAGTTTTCTTGTTGTCAAGTTGTCAGTTATTTTGTAGAACCAGAGATTGCTAGAGTTCTTTTAAGCATTCTAATGCTTAAATCCCTAGTCGGAGCCAATTGTTGCCCCACTTTTCACCGTCTAACCATGCTGTTAAAAGTGGAAGTATTTGATGTCAAGTCAAAGTTAGTCATGTCTAAGTCTAAGTCTAGGTTTCCTTTAGGATAGGTTTTCCTTGTCGGGTTTCCCTGCCATTGCCTTCTTCTTTTCAAGCCAGGTGGGTTATTGGGAAGTCTTCTCACAATGGGTAGGTGATAGACCCCAACCTGGCAAGGATATCATGCTCCCATTGATGATCTCTTTTAGATGGAATGGTGATTGAATTCATGATCTTAGGACACTCATAAGGAATTAGAAATCAAAAGATTCTTCATATGGATGATGCAGTGATAGAGCTGGCATTGTACTATTTAGAGAATTCCACTCCATATAATAGTGTGGAAGTACCATTGAATTCAAGTTCCTTTTATGGGTCTTAGAAAGGCTATATAAACCTTTGCCAAATGGATATTTCCATGTTGATTCATGAAGCCACAAAGGTTGAAATAAAAAACATATAATAAAACTGCAGTAAAAGTCATAGTGCGGTTGGTGGCAGGTCGCATGATCACAAGATCAAAATAACTGCCTTGAGTTTATGCGACAAAGGCTAAGATGAACTGTCAAGCAAGTTAACTTGTCACATAATCACATGAATGGAATAACCTCCATACGATCATGTGACAGTGGAGGTTCAGGTGGTAAGAAAAGTCAATGAAAAGGGAGACTAGAAATAGATGGTACCCGAGCTGGAATCCACGTGCGCCAATCCTAGAGCGGTCGTATGATCACATAGATTAAAATAATTCCATGTGATCATGCGATAATGAGAACTCAGGCCGGTGAATACGCTCTATTGGGACCCATGTAGGCTAATAGCACAAGAGTGATGATGAGATGGTGATGACTGTAACTAGCCAAATAATTGATGTGGTAGCTCCTGATTCATCGTAATGTTTCATGCAGTAAGGTGGGGTTAGATGTTGATGACATCAACCAAGATTCCATATCAACGGATGTCTTATGATCTCAAAGAATCTTGTGAGCCCATCAGATCATACGCCATCCATCTGATCCTCCAAGTGTAAAGTTAGTAAAGGCAGTGGGACCCACATACTCTGATAGCGCAGATGCACCAATGATAAAGCAGTCACATGATCGCATAGATTAAAATATTTCTATGTGATCATGCGATAATGTCAGTCACCGAAGATTTTTTGTGGTAAAATAAGATCCTTCCACATGTCGAAGGCAGAGGCCATACTTCATCAAAGGGCATCTGACGGTACTCACAAAAGTGCAACCCCTGTTAAATGCTTTTGAGATCATGCAAGATGCATACATGTGTCTCTCGGTGGGGCCCAAAGAGTTTGATCAAGATTTCAAATCAGCGGTTCCCGCTTTGTCGCTAAGCCATGGGAGATTCATTGAGATCATGCGAGATGCGTACACGTGTCTCTCGGTGGGTCCAAAGGCATCTATATTAGGTGGCTCTCTGAAAGACAATCAACGATCCCCATGAGCCAATCATAGGGCGGTCGCATGATCACATGGATTAAAATATTACCATGAGATCATGCGACAATGCAAAAAGGGAACCTATGTACATTAACAGTGCAGATGCGATAAAATATAATATAAGTTTATTTAAAGTTGTTGCATGATCGCAAGAGTTGAAAAAGAGTCATACGATCATGCGACAAGAAAAGCCAAATGGATGGAAGTTTCAGCACATGGCTATGTTTGTGGATTTTGCGAAAATGGTGATGAGTCAATGGAATTGACAGACAGTATGTGTAGTCATGATGACTCGGGGATGAGTTATAATTGCCTAAATATGGGGTTGATTTCCATCATAGTGATGAACAAGAAGATGAGTGCATCTCAATAGCAGACAAAGTCATGAGATCATGTCAAATGTTTTAAAGCATCTAAAGGAGAGGATCAATGCCAGTTGGGGATCGGGTTAGTTATTCTACCTGAATTTGAATGATGACTTGACTCTGAGAGCCCAATAGACTTTGGCTTGACAGATGTTGATTAAGGAGAAGATGAAAGTCTTGAATTGAAGTGTCACAATTCTGATGTCTTTCCCTATTCCTATATCTATGATAGCTCTTCAAATTCCTTCATCGAAGATGTTTCTTGCCTTTTTTTTTTTTAATCTTTTTGTATTCTAGAAGTTGAAACATTTCTAGCGGCTACAAATGTTGTACATTGAAAACTCTATAAAGGGGGTTGAGAAAATCAATGCAAAAGGTTGGCAAACTAGATATTGGAGCAAAAGCAATTCCATTTACTGAGCTTTATTTCTAGTTTTGTTCCATTTTAGTTAATCATCTACATTTGAATAGAAAGGATATTTATGTATGAAGCTGTGATTACATATTGAATTCCATTTCATGTCTATGGTTGCAGTAAGTAATTCCATTTGCTTGTCATATGTAACTCTTCTCCTATTCATCCTGTTTGTTAGATTCATTCTGGATAGAAAGTACAATTATGTATGAAGCTATGATTTTTGCTTGGATTCCATTTCATGTTAGAGGTTGTAGTGAGGGCAATTCCATTTGTTGTTCATATATAATTCTACTTCTATTCTCTCTAAGTAGAATTTGCATGATTAGAGTAGTTAGATTAAAGTTAGGAGATAGAATATATACCCTTGCCTAAATTATTTGTGTCTATGAGCAATTCGGTTAAAACACATTAGAGACAACCTGGTGATCAGTTTAAAAACATATTCATTGAACACCATACACAATCAGGGAGTTGTACCTGTTAATTTAGAGGGCAGTGATTGAAGATATACACTAACCCAATTGATGGTAACATCCTTTTGTTCTCTTACCTTGGGTGATTTGGGAGTCAAAGATTGAAAATCTTAGAAGAGGACAAACTATTAACCAACAATTTGTAGATGCCAATCTCTACCATTCTTGTGAACTGTTCTATGGAGGATTTTGAGAATGGTCTTATTTGAAGCCTCCACTTGTCCATTTCCTTGCAGGAAGTAAATGGAGGACCAATGTTGTTTTATCTTGAATTTCTTGCAGAGATGTTTAAGGTCCTTGTTTTTAAACTGACCTCCATTGTTAGTGATTATTTCAGAAGGCACTCCATATTGATAGATGATATGGTTCAAAATAAACAAAGAAACTATCTTGCCTGAGGCAACTAAAAGTGGGATAGCTTCTATCGATTTTGTAAATTAATTAGTAGTAGTGATAATGAATTTGTGTCCACCTGATGATTTGGGATGAATCTGCCCAACAAGGTCAAAGGCCCAGCACTGAAATGGCCAATGAGAAATAGAAGGAATAAGCTCCCTGCCTAGAGCATGTATTAGGTTACCGTGTTTCTAACATTTTTCACAAGATTTAGCAAAAGCTACTGCATCTGTCTGCATGGTAGGCCAATAGTGCCCCGCCCTAAGCAACCTTTGAGCCATGGCAAGACCATTAGAATGTCCTCCACAAATTCCCTCGTGAATGTCAGCTAACGCTTGGTTGGACTCATCCCTTTCTAAACACCTAAGAAGTGTCCCATCTAAACCCCTCCTATACAAATCACAAGAGATAAGGGTATGGCGAGAGGCATTTCAGATTAGGTTCCTTCATTCAAAGTGGTTGAAGGATTTGGGAATAGTACCATCACGGAGGTATGAGTAAAATAGCACACCAAGAAATAAAGTCAAGAAAGTCTCAGCAAGTATTTAAGTGCGTGTGTGTTGGTCATAGAGTCAAACTTTGAGTATCGCATCTACCAGTTAAATATATTGCATCATTCTGGGCTACGGGTAGAATATCTAATAAGTGTTGGGACAACTCATGGCCAATAAGGGTACAAACAATTTGGCTTTCTTGGGAGTCATAGATAGGGTAGCATGGTTCTTCCACCAGGAATTTGAATCTAGATTCATGTTGTTCTAGCTGAAGAAGTGAAGCCAAAGTAGCCATAGCATCAGCTTCTTTGTTCTCTACTCTAGGGATTTGTTGAAATGTAGCAAAGGTGAAATATCATCACAATGAATCAACCATCTTCTTGTAAGGTATCAGTTTTTCATCTTTGGTTTGGTATTCTTCATTGACTTGGTTGACTATTAATTGTGAATCCCCATAAATATTTAGCTCTATAATTCTCCATTCTATTTCCATTTTTAACCCATTTGTCAATGCCTCATATTTAGCAATGTTATTTGTGCATGGGAACAATAGTTTGTAGGACTTAGGGATGGTGTACCCATGAGGAGAAACAAACAACACTCTAGCACCTGAACTATTTTGCATGAAAGATCCATCAAAGAACATCTTCCATGTTTGTGCAATCATGTACATTATGTGTTCATCTAGAAATTCAACTTGAATGGGTGCTTTGTCTCGAACTAGAAAATTAGCCAATTGGTTTGCAATGGCTTGTCCTTTTATAGCCTTACGCTCAACATACTCTATGTCAAATTCTGATAGGATCATCATCCACTTAGCAAGTCTACCTATGAGAGCAGCTTTACCAATCAAATATTTGAGAGGATCAATTTTTCCAATGAGATGTATTATATGTGCAATCATGTAATGCTGCAACTTTTGGAAAGCAAACACCACCGCTAGGCAGGATTTTTCAATACTAGTGTAGTTGACCTCATATGACACAAGAGTACAGCTGATGTAATATATAGCTCTTTCTTTTCCAGTATCATCAAGTTGAGCCAATAATACCCCCAGGGAAGATTTTGTTGCTGACACATATAATATGAGTGGTTTTTCTGGGATATGAGGCATTAAGATTGGAGGATTGGCCAAGTATTGCTTGATTTGGTTTATGCTTTACTGATAATCTTCATTCCATACATGTTTAACCCCTTTGTGTAAAGTCTTATTAAAGGGTTGAGCTCTATCAGCTAGTTGTGAAATAAACCTCCTTATAGATTGAAGGCATCCTTGAAGAATCCTCATTTGGCTAATGTTTTTGGGAGGCGGCATATCCAATATTGCTTGAACTTTCTCTAGGTCCACCTCTATTCCTTTAGCTGAAATGATAAATCCTAGGAGTTTTCCAGAGATGACTCCAAATGCACACTTCTTGGGATTTAATCTCAATTGAAACTACTCCATACAATCTAGAATGACTTCCAAATCACCTAGGTGTGTATCCCTTTTTTTAGATTTTGCTAGGGTATCATCCACATAATCCTCCATATTCTTATGCATCATGTCATGGAAGATAGTAGTCATAGCTCTTTGATAAGTAGCTCCTTCATTCTTTAATCCAAATGGCATGACATTCCAACATTAGGTTCCCCATGTGCAAGTGAATGTAGTCTTTTCTTGGTCTTCGAGAGCTATTTTGATTTGATTATACCCAGAAAAATTGTCCATTAAAGAATAGATCTCATAGCCCACTATCATGTCCACTATCATGTCTATATTTGGAAGTGGAAAATCATCCTTTGGGCATGCTTTATTAAGATCTCTAAAATTTGTGCAGACGCGAATGGACTTATCATGTTTTAAAACTAGTACAATATTGGATATCCATTCAGCATAATCAATGGCTCTTATAAATCCTGCACTAAGGATTTTTTCTAATTTGGCTTCGACGAGAAGAGCTATGTGAGGATGCATTTTCCTCAATTTCTATTTTACTAGTTTAATACCTGGAGCTATGGACAAGTGATGCATGATGAGATTGGTGTCCAACCCTGGCATGTCTAAGTAAGTCCAAGAAAAATTGATCTTCTTGGTCTGTAGGAACTTGGTATATGCTTCTTTTTCTTGTGCTGATAGAGATTGAGCTAAATGCACTATTTGTGGAGCCTCTTTTGTATTCAAATTAACTAGTTGTGTAGGCTCAACAAGCACTGAAGATCTATCCTGAAAGTAACTTGGGAGATGATCAAGTACCTCATCCTTAGGTGCCTCAAAGAGGTTTTTACCCTTAGATACATCCTTTATTTTTACTTTTTTAGGTTCTGATACCACCACACAGTGGTTTTTGCCATCAAAACTCTTACTCCTTTTTTATTTTCATTTCATTTTTTGACTAAGGTACTTAATATCTGGTTCAGTCATGCTTGTAGTTGGTTGACTGGTGGAAGAGACTACAGGTTTAAGAGAATTTAGGTAACATGCTATCTCATAGTCATTTTGGAAAGTTGGGAGCTGAGGCTCTTGATAGCGCTGAGACAAATCAATTAGGTGAGGATTGGCAAGGGGTAGGTCAATGATTGGTTCAATATTGTGTATGCGGATGGTATCATCTTTGGTGATTGCAAAGTTAGGATCCATCAAGTATCCCTCCAAGGTACCCAAATCAAGACTTATCCTACCAAGCGAAGCATCATCCACTAAAGCAACTTGCGAATTCCAATCCTCTAATCCTACACTAGACTCATTAGCTACCTTGGGTTTGGAACCATATGTATGGACAACATCAATGTCCATGTCAACTGTAGAACAATCAAAGAGAGACTCCCACTCATACTCATGTGAGTCTGTATCTGAATCCCAGCTGGGATGTTTACACCAAGCATATTTTTTAGGCCTTGAGGTCAAGGCTTTGATGTCACCAAGGGTAACCCCTTCTTGAATGTCATTTGTGTATTGGTGTTCTTGAATAGGATCTTCAACATGATCTTCAATAGTGGAAACTTCTTGTTCTAGGTCTGAAACTTTTGGATTGATAACTAGAGTATCTAAATCTCCCCAAAGGAGAATGGTAGAAGGGACCCAATCTTCACACTTATCTGGTTGATTTTGCAAATTGGGTATGTAGCTTGATTCATTATCACTATCTGTCATAGCAAGGATAGGAGCAATTTTCTTATTCTGACTTTCAAAACCTAGGCCAACTATTGTCTTAAAACCTAGGCCAACTATTGTCTTAGAGCATGGTTGAGTGGTTCAGCCTTAGCATCTAATCTGTGACTGAGAGGACCATGACCTGGGTAGCGCATATTTTTGACCAATGTGTATCCTCTCCCATAAGCCTCAGGAGATGGGGAGAAATTTTCATTATGCTTGTATTTTTCCTCCTTGTAAATCCAATCTCTAAAAGCTACCTCTTCTTTTTCATCCTGGATGGGCACTAAGGACTCTACAAATGTACCAAATAGAGTCATTGTTGAAGATGAGGGATGCATCTCTTGTGAAGGTTTACCATAGGACCTAGGTGAGACTGGTAGTTTTGTAAAGGAGTCCATTTGATATCCCCCCATACCAAGGTCTATGGCTCTAAACTTATTCTGGTATTGTGCTAAAGTGGCATCAAAATCCTCAGCTTCTCTGTTGAGAGGAACATGAGTCCTTGCTGAAATTGCATTAACGGATAATGTGCTATCCCTGGGTATACAAACTTCAACTCCATTATAGGGGAACTTAATACATTGGTGGTAGGTGGATGGCACTGCTTGCATGTCATGGATCCACGGTCTACCAAGTAGGATATTATATGCTAAAGGACCATCGTCAATAATTTGGAACAAAATGTTCTTTTCAATGGGGCCAATCCTGACAGAAAGGATGGCCAAGCCTTTGGAGCTTCTCTCTGCCTCATCATAGGCTTTAATGGTAATTTTCTTATGAGTATCAATAACTTGCTTAGAGTAACCCAATATTTTCAACAAACTCAAGGAACAAATATTGAGCCCAGTACCCCCATCAATCAACACACGCCTAACATAGGTCTATGGATCATGACTTCGATATGAAGGGCAAGATTATGTGGATAGATCAAGGCTTTCTCATCTTCTTCTGAGAATGTGAGGTAATGAGGACTAGCAAGGTGGTTAACCATGTTTTGGAATTGGTCAACATCTATGTTCTTAGGAACATTGGTTGTATGCAAAGCATCCTCAAGGACACGCTTATGTCTTGGAGACAATTTGAGGAGTTCAAAAATTGAGATTTGAGCTGGTGTTCTTTGTAACTAGTCAAAAATATTGTAGCTCATTTCAAGATTGACTGTTGACTTGGTGGTGACATTCTTGGATGTCACTTGCTTTGGTTTCTTGGACTAATTGGAACTAGGACCTCTAATAACCATAGGACCTTGGCTTTGGCTTCTAGTGACAATGTTAAGAGCTTGGGACAACCTTTGAGAGTGAGGACCCCTAAGCACCACCATAGGTTCTTCATCAAATATAGGAGGAGAGCCCACATCATGACCATAAGAATCTTTGTTCAACATCATGTTGACATTTTCCTTGACAATCTCAAGCATATTAACCACATTTTCTACACCTATGTAGGTATAGTTAATTTTGGCTTTGCCATTCTTGGATTTAGAGGTTTCCCCCTTTTCTTATCAAGAAAAGGCTCCTTGAATGCCTTGTAGTGTGCATTTGTATTCAACCCATCAATCTAAAGTTTACCACTCTCAATAAGATCCTAGATAAGGTGTTTAAGTTTCTAGCAATGTTCGATGTCATGTCCAATGCCATTGTGGAATTTGAAAAAAGCTTTTTCATTCCACCAATGTGGCTTAATGTTAGGTATGTGGAAATTTTCTAGATCTTGTGGTTGTGCAAGATTATTGGCAATAAGGGTCTTGAAAACATCCTCGTAGGAGTCACCTAGTTTAGAAAACTATCGCAACTTTTTCTTGGGCTTTTCTTGATACTTAGGTTTATGCTCTTGTTGGTTGGAGGATGTGTTGAGCTTCATAGCTTGGACTGCACTAGACAAATGGAGGACTCCTTGACCCTAAGGTTGGGAAGAGCCCACAACTCCGTCATTGACCACTTGCTTATTCTTGTTCCAATGCGAGTGTTTGCCTTTGTCCTTATTGGCATTGTTAGGATTTTGACCGTTGTTGTTATTGCTATGTTGGTCAAAATGCCTTGTTCTTTTAAGACATCCTCTATTTGGCATGTAGTCTCAACCATAGTATCGAAGGAATCAAAGACCATTTTCTAAACCTCATAGCACATCTCAGGCACCAAATTACTAACAATGATGTCAATCCTTTCATGCTCAGGAATAGTCCTAGAATAGCGGGAGCACAATCATCTCCACCTTTTTAAGAAGGTAATAAAGGATTCCCCTTGGTTTTGTTTCAAATTACATAAGCCCAACATAGTAACTGATCTTGATAAGTTGTATGCAAAATGTTGAACGAATCTGTGGACAAGTTCTTTGAAAGTTTTGACGGGAGGGGTTATGTTGGTAAACCACTCCATTTCTTGGCCCTTGAGGCTTCTTGGAAATAATCTAATGAGATAGGAGTCATCTTGGTGAAACTCAAAACTCATGATATAGAATTGACGCACATGATCATGTGGGTCTCCATTGCCATCATACTTGTCATATTGGGGGATTTCAACTTTCCTAGGAAAATCTGTCATAGTCACACTTTTGTTGAAAGGATTGGGACAAATAGAATCAAGTGAAAAGGAACTTTTAGGTGCCAACACCTTTTCCATCATTCATTTGAGTTTCTTGATTTCCTCTTCTTGAGAGGGTCCTTGTTTCTTGATTCTCCTATCCACATCAAAGTTGTAAGGTACTCTAGCACCCTTATTAATCAAACTCTCTAGGAACCTATCTTTGTTTTGATCAAGGTACTTCTCTACATATTGTTGGAATAGTGGCTCTTGTTGCATTCTCATAAAATCTTGATCATCAAAATTTGCACTACTTCCTCCATGTTGAGAGCCATGATGAGCCCGTTGGGAGGGTTGTCTTGAGTTCCTAGGAGGTGCTCTTCTCCTATGTTGTGAAATCCTCCTTCCTCTAGAACTAGGAGATCTTGAAGGGGTCCTTGACCACTTCTACTTGTACACACAAAAGTAGTGCACTTCTATGAATCCTTACAATCAAGAACACTAAAAAATGAGGCCTCAAAAATTGATCCATAGCTCTTTATGTATGGAGTTGCAAGATGTAGAGTTTCTCTCAGTTAGAGCTATGAAGCTAATGACCTTACTAGTCAACCACACAATGAGAGATTCAAGGTTGAAGACAAGGGCAAGAATGTCAATATCTTCAATGAATCAAATTAAAATGCAATGCAAGCTAGATTAAAGATGCAAGCTAAGCTCAATGATAACAATGCAATGCTTGAAAGGAAATCTAATCTATGAAAGGAAAGTGCAAACTAGACTATGAAAAGGAAATTGCAAGTGTTACAATCTCTCCTAATTAAGCTATGTGAGATTAATCTATTGCATAAAAGAAATCTAAGCTATGAATGACATGATTATGCAACTATGAAAGAAAACTAAATGAGATGCAACAATAATGTCTTCAAAGTTTGAATGCAAGAATATCTTCAAAGAGCTCCAAATGACCTAGAAAACCTGCAGCATAACATTAGCATAAAACATGAATGAATGCCAAATGAGGAGGAGAGCTCTTCTTTTATAGGGAATGAAAAGGATTGGACCATGGAGATTAAGAGGCAAAAGATTTAATCAATGGTGGAGAAAAATAGAGGCTTGATCTTTGTGCACAAATATCCCCCAATGAGAAAATAAGAGTTGATTTTTGTGTCCATATAAGACAAAAAGTACTTTTTCACTTTTTATAAAATAAGAATAATGTTTTATTTGTGCAACTTAGGATAAGAGGAAAAGTGAGGGCTTTTTATTTATTAAAAGGAGAGGAAATATTCTTTTGCAATAAATAAAAACTTAGCATAAAATGGTTAGCCCAAGGAAAATAATCGAAAATGATAAAATAAGACTTGATCAAGGAAATGATATAATTGATAAAATGCTAATTTTTGAAAATCTTGATTCAAGGATTTGATAAATTGCTGAATGGGGGCCCAAAGTCTAGGTGACCATTTTAGTGTTCATATGTTTGCCCCTCTTTGACTAATGTGTGATCAATCTGGGAACACACGTAGTCAAAGAATGAAGTTGCAATGTGAGATTGATTTGGGATCACAAACAACTCAGATGTGAGATCGATTTGGGATCACATCCGGATAAAATTTAAACAAAGGCCTTTGAATATGAGGTTGATTCGGGATCACATCCAAAGTAGGAGATAAAAATCTCAAATTTGATCAAAAGCTCATAGAAAAGATGTCTGAATCAAGAGAATCAAGGATAAAATCCAATAGATAATGCCCCCTTAGAATCGAAATCAAAATCAGGTAGAGGAGAACAGCAAATCAATAAAGATTAGATCAAATCATAATGAAATCATGATCAAAGATAAAAGATGATAGGATAACCATTAGGCAGTGAAGACATGCCCTAGTTTGACCAAGTCAAACATAGAAAAATGAAACGAGTAAAAATGAATGATAGACTAGAAGGTCGAAAGAGATGAGGGTGAAGAAATGAAGATGCCCCAACAAAGATCGAAGGATCAAGCCTCAAATGGTCAGCCAACTGCATAGATGAGGGTGAAAATTTGAAATGTGATTTTGACTATCAAGATTAACTTGGATTTCAATTTCAAGTCCAAAAATGGATCTAGGACATCCAAATTAGGTAGGGGTGTAATTTTCACACAATTTTGAGGTATTTGAAAAATTAGGTCAAAAAGTCAAAATGCTATAAAAGGGGTAAAAAATGTCATTTTCAAAATCATTTGAATTTTATTGATTTGAGAATTTTGAAGGCTTAAAGAGAGAAAATGGCCCAGCCAGTAGTAGTGCCCATCCACAAACATTAATTCGAGCACGCCCGGTTGCATAACCGGCCTCCACACTATGGTGCCTCGGTATGTTTTCGAGAAAACTCGCTTGTTAGGTCATTTATGATGATTTAATGCATTTAAACATGTTTTTAAATATTTTTTCAAATTTTCAATTTTTACTTAGGGCGAAAAGTCAAGCGACACTTTAGAAGTGTTGCGGCCTTTGAAAAGTATTATTGTGCAACACTTTGTGGGACAAAATAGTGTCGCACGAACATTAAGTCTAGTGTCACATGACATAGGATGAAATGGTGCACGCCACTATGTGAAGTGTCACCCAGATAAATACTATCGTACTGGTATATGAAAAAGTTTCACACGACACTTAGCCTAAAAAAATAGTGTCACCCAATAGAAAAATTTTACATGTTTAAGTTTTTGAGCAAAAATAACATAAGTCCTGACAATGTTTGATTTTAAAATGCTTTGTACCAATATTTTACATCCTTCATGATATGCTCTAACATCTAACTTGGTTTAAATGGCTTGCAGAAGCACTTCTTGATGCTGTGCATTAGAGCACCACAGGTGACTGGGTTGAGATTCATTTGAGATCTAGATGATCTGGGCAAGGCTGACTTGAGGGTGATGGGCTTCTGATATCTATTACAGATGCCCCACATATGAGCTAATCATGGGTTGTTGACTGCTCTGGCTGAGAGATGGCATAGTGAGCACAACACCTTCCATTTTCCTACTGGAGAGGCATCCATCACTTTGGAGGATGTCTACCAAATCCTACGGGTTCTGTGCTATAGAGATCCTGTAAGTATAATCATGGTTATAGATAGTCATAGTTGTAAAGTTTCCATATGATAGAAACTAACATGATTTATCTATTGGCATAGGTTTACTATGATCAGGATCCCATAGAGGGTAGATAGGTGATACAGGGGATGTTTCAGGATGTTACCATCCTAGATCGGCATGTCAGTTGGGATCGGCTGATGGATGAGTATGGCAGAGACTACCCCATACCATGCATTGTTGCATCTTTGATCGAATAGGCTCTGATTCTAGACAGGAGTTAGAAGGGCTTCCCACTAGGCTGGGGGAGACTATTGGCAGACTTGGTGGCATAGCCACGTAGGATGGCCTGGGGTCCAGCTATCTTAGCAGACATGTATTACGAGCTACATGAGATCATATATAGGGATGGGAGGACTTGGGCATGTGGGGCTATACTCACACATATATGGGTGTGGGAGCACATAGTTGTAGTGCACCCACTAGTGCAGCCTAGGGAGCGTAGATATCCCTACATTCATAGATATAGCAGTTTCATCTCCCAAGCACATAGCGGAGATGTTGCATACTATCGCAGGGTATTGGATGAGCTGACCTCCTTCACATGGAGGCCTTATAGGACAGTCAAGGGATGGTCTGACGAGAGAGAGCTAAACTACATGCTCTGCAGTCGACCATTGGTAGGTCGACATTCAGATATTGTCAAGAGATTTTCTATTACTCAAGTGTGGAGGTAGTTTGGTCAGTAGCAGAGGGTATCTGTGGAGACCACCACACATGCTAGATTTTGAGATGAGGAGGGACAGGGATGGTTGTCGATGCTGGACTACCAATAGGTAGTACAAGATATGGCTGCCATAAGGAGGGAGCCATGGGAGTACCTGCCAGACATGGCAGATGCAGGGATAGATGCAGCATACAGTACTAAGAGGTAGAGGGCCTCATTTCTGAGATTTACTATACCAGATGTATAGGCTACCGCATAGGGGGAGACAAAGGGGATGGCAGAGATGGAGGAGGTAGAGGAGAGAGAGTGCTAGAGAGGGGAGAGGGGTTAGGAGCAGGTGGCTATAAATGGCCATGGAGATGGAGGTCAACTACTCTGGAGGATGAGGCAAAACCAGCTCACCGACAGGCAGGGGATCAGCAAGATCAGCCTACAGGAGGAGAGGATCTCAGGGCTAGGATATAGGCCCTTGAGATGGAGATATAATAGTTGAGGATCACCAGAGCTGTGAGAGAGCAATAGCTCACAAATCAATGGGCTGAGACTAAGTGACGAGAGAGGTAGCTAGAGGTTTCCTTAACAAAGAGGCAGAGAGAGGTAGCGTGGGCGGCATACTACCATGGATTGTATATACAGGCAGTCCCCGCAAATCAAAGAGTGCCTTCCTACTCAGTAGTAGTAGGTAGATCAAATGTAGTACATGTCACTGCACCACCTCCTCCACCACCAGGTCCCAGGGATGGTGGTAGCGAGTCCTAGGTTTAGGTTTAGATGTTTTGTTCATATCATGAGACATTGATCTAGATTTTTGGATCTCATATTGTACATTATACTATATCATTCATATATATATGAGATTACTAGATTTTTGATATATCTTGTGTATCAGTCTCACTTGTGATGGATGTATCATTTTATATATTATCTTATTATTTTGCTCAAAAATGTATGCATTAAATGATCATGTATATTCTCTCTCATAGATGTATGTTTAATCCTCATGTGTATGATGCAGTCTTATTTTTCTAAAAAAGACATCTCTTAGGATAGAGATATGATGATGTGATTAACCCCTTATGATGACAGGAACAGGATGTGATGAAAAAGACAAGGAGTGAAAGACATGATCAAGAAAGGAAAGAAAGGAAATGAGTGCAGTTGACTAATAGGTCCATGAAAGATGAAAAGGAGAGCTCTCTCCATATGCAAAGTGCAAAACTAAGCTAAAGATGAACCTAAAATGCAAGCTACTATGCAAAGTGGCTGACTTGCAAGGTCACAATGCTTATAGACATCTAATTATCATCATCAAGCGTTATTGGTAGCGTCATAAGATCATACAATGCACACTAGCATAACTATGTGAATATGAATATGATCTTTATCAGATAGAAATGTAGAAATCCCACCTAGGCATCAAAGACATGTAGGTCAAGATGACTAGTGCAGTGAGATCACCTAAGTTTGATATGGCAAGATTAAGCTTGTATCAAGACACATGAAAGTCAGGATAACTAGAAGCATGCACTCACATAACAGTCAAGGATAATATCCAGTAGGTCCTCAATGTCAAGTGGATCAAGCATAAATGCTAATGACAATAAGGACTAACAAGATATACCCACAAATAGATAAAGAAAGAAAACATGTTCTCATTCCCTCAGTCTTCTAGCTATGCATCATCAAAAACTTCTCAGGGAGAAAACACTCATCAAAGAAATCCTCATAGACAGCACACAAAGAAAAATAAAGCCAACATATCTCAGCGAGTTGATTGTTTAAGTGCGTGTGTGTTGGTCATAGAGTCAAACTCTGAGTATCGCATCTGCCAGTGGAAAAATATCATATCATACTAGACTGCGGGGTAAGACACTTGATAACACTTGATGCTAGGGTAGTGTTGAAAAACACCTATTTTGAAATGCCCTCAAGAGACAAACGCAACCTAAAAAGATCTATGCTAACAGTTATGCCCCCTAGACAAAGACAAGGACCAATTCTAGACCAAGTCAAATAAGGTCAAGACATGATGGAGAAAGGTTCAATGTCAAGGATGTATGCTAAAAGACAAGGGTGCAAAGGCCTCAAGTAGTGCCTATTTACAGGTTTTCACTAGGAATATTTTTTATTTTTCTCTTTTTTCTTTTTTTTGCTACTAGGGCACCTATTTCCAAGTTTTCACCAAGGCACTTTTTCTATTTTTTTTGAATTTTTTGCATTTTTTTATTTTTTTATATTTTTTTCAGGACTTTATATGTTTTTTAGGATTTTTTCAACATCATATATGAATTTTTTTTTGGTATTTTTTCAAGATCATAAATATGTACAAAGGATGCCCCCAGACAAAAATAGGCATCAAGGATAGAACTTCTTGAGGTGTAAAGCATTGACAGGATCAGGGAGTTGTTCTCCCTCTTCATCAGTTAACAAGTAAGCACCTGTCTCAAAAGCAGTAGTGATGACATATGGACCAAGCCAATCAGGTTCAAATTTACCCTTCTATTCTTGATTTTGTTAGTTCTTTGGATTCTCACATAAGACAAGATCTCCCACTTGAAATTCCCTAGGGCAAACCTTCTTCTTGAATGCTTTGGACATGCATTTTTTATAGACTCTCATATGATCAAATGATGCTTTGTGCTTCTCATCTAGAAGTTATAATTCCTGTAATCTCATGGCATGATAATCTTCATCTGTTACTAGACCTTTGAGAGAGACTCTGAGTGAAGGGATCTCTACCTCTAAAGGTAACACTGCTTCAGCACCATAAGTAATGGAAAAAGGAGTAGCCCCTATGGGAGTACGAATACTCCTTCTATAGGCCCATAAAGCCAGATTTATCTGTAAATGCCAATCTCTACCATTCTTATGAATTGTTCTATGAAGAATCTTTAGAATGGTTTTATTTGAAGCCTCTACTTGTCCATTTCCTTGCGGGAAGTAAATGGATGACCAATGTTATTTTATCTTAAACTTTTTGTAGAGATGTTTAAGGTCCTTGTTTTTAAACTGACCTCCATTGTCAGTGATGATTTTAGAGGGTACTCCAAACTGACAAATGATATGATTGAGGATGAACAATGAAACTATCTTGCCTGAGGCAACAGAAAGTGGGATAGCTTCTACCCATTTTGTGAAATAATCAGTAGCCGTGATAATGAATTTATGTCCACCTGATGAGTTGGGATGAATCTTCCCAACAAGGTCAAAGGCCCAACACTGAAATGGCCAATGAGAAATAGAAGGAATAAGCTCCCTACCTGGAGCATGAATCAGGTTTCCATGTTTCTTACACTTTTCACATGATTTGGCAAAAGCTATAGCATCCATCTACATTGTGGGCCAATAGTACCCCACCCTAAGAAACCTTCAGGCCATGGCAAGACCATTGGAATGTCCTCCAAAAATGCCCTCATGGATGTCAACTAACGCTCGGTCAGACTCATCCTTTTCCAAGCACCTAAGAAGTGTCTTGTCTAAACCCCTCCTATATAAATCACTAGAGATAAGGGTATGGTGAGAGGCATTATGGACAAGGTTTCTTCTTTCTGAGTGGTTAAAGGTTTCAGGAATGGTGCCATCATGAAGGTATGAATAGATAGCACCATAATAGGAAGACTCATGACTGACCAAGGTATAGATGACATGGCTTTCAGAGGAGTCAAAAATGGGATGGCATAGCTCTTCCACCAGGAATTCAAATCTTGACTCATGTTGTTCCAATTGAAGGAGTGAAGCCAATGTAGCCATAGCATCTACAGCCTTATTTTCTATTCTAGGGATCTGTTGAAATGTTACAAATGTGAAATAGCATCGCAATGAATCAACCATCTTCTTATAAGGGATCAGCTTGTCATCCTTACTTTGGTATTCTTCATTTAATTGGTTGATAATCAGTTGCGAATCCCCAAAGACATGCAGCTCTATAATTCCCCATTCAATGGCCATTTTCAATCCATTAGTTAAGGGTTCATATTCAACAATGTTGTTTGTGCATGGGAACAGTAATTAATAGGATTTTGGAATAGTATACCCATGAGGGGAAACAAACAATAGTCCGGCTCCTGATCCATTTTGCATATTTGAACCATCAAAGAACATCTTCCAAGTTCTTGCAGTCATGTACATGATGTGCTCATCTGGGAATTCAACTTGCATTGGTGTTTTGTCTTTTATTGGAAAATCAGCTAGTTGATCTACAATAGCTTGTCCTTTTATGGCTTTACGCTCAACATACGCAATGTCAAATTTTGAAAGAATCATCATCCATTTAGCAAGTCTACCCGTAAGAGCAGCCTTACCAAGAAAGTATTTGAGAGGATCAATTTTAGCTATGAGGTGTATTGTATGTGCAAGCATGTAGTGACGCAACTTTTGGGAAGCAAACACCACAGCAAGGCAATATTTTTCAATACTAGTATAATTGACCTCATAGGAGACAAGTGTATGGCTGATGTAGTAAATGGTTCTTTCTTTCCCAGTATCATCAAGTTGAGCCAATAGTGCCCCCAGAGAAGATTTTGTCCCTGATATATACAAAATCAACAGTTTTCCTAGGATAGGAGGCATTAAAATTGGCGGATTAGCCAAGTACTATTTTATTTGGTCTAGGCTCTTTTGGCAATCCTCATTCCAGGTACATGAGACTCCCTTATGCAATGTCTTATTGAATGGATTTTCTCTATTTGCAAGCTATGAAATGAACCTCCATATAGATTGGAGTCATCCTTGGAGACTTCTCATTTGACTAATGTTCTTAGGAGGCTACATATCTAATATCGCTTGAACCTTTTTAGGATCCACCTCTATTCCTTTGGCTAAAATTATGAATCCTAGAAGTTTACTTGAGGTAACCCCAAATGCACACTTTTTTGGATTCAATCTTAATTGAAATTGTTCCATTCAATCTAGAATTACTTCAAAATCTTTGAGGTGTGTATCCCTTTTCTTAGATTTAGCCAAGGTATCATCCACATAATCTTCCATATTTTTATGCATCATGTCATGAAAGATTGTTGTCATAACTCTTTGATATGTAGCTCCTACATTTTTCAATCCAAATGGCATGACGTTCCAACAATAGGTTCCCCATGCACATGTGAAGGCTATCTTTTCTTGATCTTCAAGAGCTATTTTTATTTGGTTATATCTAGAGAAACCATCCATTAAAGAGTATATTTCATAGCCCGCAGTCATATCCACTATCATATCTATATTAGGGAGTGGAAAGTCATCCTTTGGGCAAGCTTTGTTAAGGTCTCTAAAGTTTGTGCATACATGAATGGACCCATCATGTTTTGAAACTGGAACAATATTGGAGATCCTTTCGGCATAGTCAATAGCTCTAATAAACCCTACTCCTAAGAGCTTTTCTAATTCAGCCTTAACAAGGAGAGCTATATGAGGATGCATTTTCCTCAAAAAAAATTTTACTGGTTTAATTCCTAGAGCTATAGATAGATGATGCATAATAAGATTAGTGTCAAGCCCTGGCATATCTGAATATGTCCAAGAAAAATTAATTTTCTTTTTCTGTAACAATCTTGTATATGCCTCTTTTTCTTGTTCTGATAGAGACTAAGCTAGATGAATCATTTGTGGAGCCTCCTTCATATTCAGATTCACTGGCTGTGTAGGCTCAATGAGAACTGACAATCTATCCTAAAAATAACTCAGCAAGTTATTAAGTACCCCATCCTTAGGCACCTCAAAGAGGTTTTCACCTTCGGATACATCTTTTGTTTTTACTATTTAGGGTTCTGACACCGCCACAAAGTGGTTTTCGCCATCAGAACCATCTCTTTTCTTTTTCTTTTCTTTTATTTTATGACTAAGGTACTTAATATCAAGCTTTGTCATACTTGTTGTAGGCTTGCTAATGGAAGAGACTATGGGTTCAAGAGCGTTTAAATAGCAGGCTATCTCGTAATCATTATGGAAAGTAGGGAGCTGAGGCTCTTGATAAAGTTGTGACCATTCAATCAGATGGCAGTGTATAAGGGGGAGATCAATGACTAGTTCAATATTATTGATATTGTAGGTATTATCTCTGGTGATCATATAGTTAGGATTCATCAAGTCTCCCTCTCAGGTACCTGAATTAGGGTTTGTCTCCCCAAATGAAGTATCGTCCACTAAGGCAATTTGAGGAATCCAATCCTCTAGCCCTACACTAGACTCATTAGCTACCTCAGGTTGGGACTCAAATGTGTGGACAATAGCAATGTCCAGATCAATAGTGGAACAATCCGAGAGGGTCTCACACTCATACTCATGCGAGTCTGTGTCAGAATCCTTGCTGGGATGTTTGCACCAACCATATTTTTTAGGCCTCGAGGTAGAGGCACCTAGTTCACCGAGGGTGAAACCTTCTTGGATATCATTTTGAGATTGAGTAGATTCTTCACCATGAGTTGTAAAAAAGGATTGTTCCTATTTAAAACTTGTTGGATCAATTGTGGAAGCATCTAGGTCTCCCCAAAGGAGATTAGTGGAAGGGATCCAATCTTCACACTCATCTTGCTAGTTCTGCCAATTCGGCACATAATTAGACTCATCGTCACTATCCATCACAGCTAGGATAGGAGCAGCTTTTTCATTTTTGCTTTCAAAACCTAGGCCCACTATTGTTTTAATTCTCCAGCCAAAAACAGAATGATCAAGAGGTTCCGCTTTAGCATCTAACCTATGACTGAGAGATCCATGACTTGGGTAGCCCATGTTTTTAACTAGAGTATATCCTCTCCCATAGGTCTTCGAAGAAGGTGCAAAATTCTTGTTATGTTGGTATTTTTCTTCTTTGTAAATCTAATCTCTGATGGCTACTTCCTCTTTCTCTTCCTGAATAGGCACTGAGGACTCTACAAATTTCCCAAACAAAGTCATGGCGGAGGATGAAGGTTTCCTCTCGAGTGAAGGTTTTCCATAAGACCTAGGTGAGATTGGAATTTTTATGAAGGAATCCATTTTTTAATCTCGCATGCCAAGGTTAGTAGACTTAAATTTATTCTTACACTGCTCAAGAGCAGCATCAAAATTGTCAGCTTCTCTATTTAAGGGAACATGTGAACCAACTGAAACTGCATTGACAGATAATGTGCTATCCCCTAGTATGCAAACTTCAACACCATTGTAAGGGATTTTAACACATTTATGGTAGGTAGACAGCACCACTTGCATGTCATGAATCCATGGTCTACCTAACAAAATATTGTATGCCAAAGGTTCGGCATCAACAATCTAAAACAAAATGTCCTTTTCCACGGGACCAATTCTGACAGGAAGAATGGCCAATCCTTTAGAGCTTCACTCTACCTCATCATAGGCCTTGATGGTGATCTTCTTCCTAGTGTCAATAATTTTCTCAGAATATCCCAAGGCTTTCAGTAGACTCAAAGAGAAAATATTAAGCCTGGCATCCCCATCTATCAACATGCGCCTGACACGGGTTTTATGGATCATGACTTCAATATGGAGGGCAAATTTATGTGGGTGACTTAGTGCTTTGTCATCTTCTTCAAAAAATGTAAGGTAATGAGGGCTAGCAAGGTGACTGACCATGTTTTGGAATTGGTCAACATCTATGTCATTAGGGACACTGGCTGCTCACAAGGCATCCTCAAGAACATGCCTGTGTTCAAGAGACAAATCAAGGAGCTCAAAAATAGAAATATGTGCTAGCATTCTCTGTAACTGATCAATGAGGTTATAACTTACATCCAAACCAACAGCATACTTAGGAGGAACACTCTTTGACACTGGTTGTTTTGACTTGCTAGAATTAGGACCTCGAATGACAATAGGACCTTGGGACTAACTCCTAGTGATAGCATTAAGAGGTTGAGACAATCCTTGAGAATGAGGGCCTCTAAGCACCACAGCGGGTCCTTCATAAAAAATGGGGGATGATTTTGGTTTATAACCATAGGGATCTCTCCTATCGATCACATTGACATCATTGTCCACAAATTTGAGCATATTAATGACATTTTCAGCGGTTGCATAAGTGTAGTTGATAGCGACCTTGCCATTCTTACTCTTAGAGTTCTCTCCTTTTTCATATTTGGGCAAGGGTTCTTTAAAAGCTTTGTGGTCAACATTTGTGGTCAACCCATCAACTTGTAATCTTCCACTTTCAATAAGATCTTGGACAAGATGCTTAAGTCTAAAACAATTTTCTATATCGTGTCCAATTCCATTGTGAAAGACACAAAAAGCCTTCTCATTCCACCAATGAGGCTTAGGATCTGGTATGCAGTGCTTGGCAGGATCCTAAGGTTGTGCCAAATTATGAGCAATTAACATCTTGAAAATGTCTGCATATGAGTCCCCAAGCTTGGTAAATTGTCTCTTTTATGTTTTAGGTCTCCCTTGATACCTGGGTTTATTCTCTTGTTGTTCTAAAGATGTTTGCAACTTCATGGCTTGGACTACGTTAGAGAGATTAAGAACTCCTTCATTCTTAGGTTGTGATGAGGCAACAACCCCCTCATTAACCACTTGCTTATTCTTATTCCAATAAGAGTTCTTTTTGTCCTTATTACCATTATGATTGTTGTTTTGGTCATTGTTGTTATTAGTTGTTTTGGCCAAAATGCCTTGTTCTTTTAGGACATCTTCTATATGACATGCAGTCTCTACCATGGTATCAAAAGAGCTAAAAACCATTTTCCTCACTTCATACCTTAGCTCTGGTATTAAATTTCTCACAATTATGTCTATTCTTTCTTCCTCAGGAATCATTCTAGGATACTTTGAGCACAACCGTCTCCATCTTTGCAAGAAGGTGACAAAAGGTTCTCCTTGATTTTGTTTGAGTTTGCACAAATCAAGCATTGTGACTGACCTTGATAGATTGTAAGAAAAATGTTGGACAAATCTTTGAACAAGTTCTTTAAACGTCTTCACTGGAGGAGTAAGGTTGGTGAACCACTCCATAGCTTGACCTTTTAGACTCCTTGGGAATAATCTCATTAAATAGGAGTCTTCATGATGAAAAGCAAAGCTCATTATGTAAAATTGTCTAACATGGTCATGAGGGTCACCAATACCATCATATTTGTCATAAGTTGGGAACTCAAACTTCTTAGGAAATTCAATCATCACCACACTTTTCTCTATAGGGTTGGGACATATGGAGTCTAAATTGAATGTACTCTTAGGAGCTCTCATTTTCTCTATGTCCCTTTGCATTTGCATGATCACTTCATTGGTTGAAGGATTTTGTTTCTTAATCTTTTGGTGCACATCAAAATCATATGGGACCTTAGCACCTTGATTGATGAGAATTTCTAGGAACTGATCCTTGTTTTTCTCCACATATCTTTCTACATATGCTTGAAAAGATGGTTCTTGCCGCATAGTCATAAAATCCATATGATCAAAGTTGGCATAACTTCCTCCATGTTGAGAGCCATGATGAGCTCATTGGGAGGGTTGTCTTGAATATCTAGGAGGTGATTGTCTCCTATGATAGTTATGTCAAGAAGTCCTTCTTCCTCTAGGACTAGGTGATCTCGAAGGAGTCCTTGACCTTCTCCTGGTCCTTGGACTTGCTGAGGGAGTAGATAGTGGAGAGTTGGTTCCACTGTGGGTACCCCTATTGTTGAATTGATTATGAAGTTGTTGCGCTAGGATCCTATCTTATTCTTCTTGTGTGGCTCTTCTCCTTATGTCTAGCAAAGCTCGTTCCTCATCCTCCAATTGTTTGAACCTTTCTTTCTTAGCAGCTTGTTCATCTAAGAAAGCTTGTTTTTCTCTTTCAATCCTCTTTAACCTGTCACTTGTATATCATGAGGCATCTCTAAGAGGAGAAGACTTTCTTGAATGTCTAAATATATTAGTTGCATTGATGTGAGCATCACCTGACTCATTGTTTTGGTTATCAGGTTGTGACCGTGCATCCAGGTGAGCTTTCCTATAGTGTTTCTCTACTCATTGGTGAGCATCCAAATACCTGTCATTGAGAGGAGGTGATCCAGGTGGACTATCAAAAGAAGACCCAGCAGACATCGTGTCACCCCTATGTCATTGGAAAATGTCATTAAGAGTTTGATTCATTGCTTCCCTTTGTTCTCTTGTGAAAGTATAACTCATCTCCATATTCAATGAAAGTGGTGCCATAGAGGTACTCACTTCATTAGGATTACTCTTTGGATTGAAATAGACCTCAGACTCACTCTTTGGGGATTGGTCAAAAATAGGTTCCTTTCCCTTTCACTGTTGATGAGTCTTAACTAAGAGTAACTGATTGAAGACAACCGGGGGTCGCTTCCCTTGATTTACTTGGTACCAAATTGTAATTGACATGAAAGAAAAAGATTCTTAATGATAAGGAAACCTCACAAAGTGTCAACACCAAACTAGGATAATTGAAGTTCTCTAATGTCCAAAAAGAGATGGAAAGATAGAAATAAAAGGGGCTTTACCAACACTGTCAAAGAGGTGCCTCAAATCAAAGGATGAATATCCTTGCACTTTTGAATCAGGAGGTTGGACTCAGACAAAATATAATTGAATTTGAGATTTGGTGAAAATGATTTGGACAAAAGGAGCACTAAAATTCTCAAAGAATGTAGCTAACAATTCTAGAGATGTTCTTTCTCAACAAGAATAGTCTTCTAACTTGGCAATCCTTCCCAAGGTGATGCTGTAAATCAAATGATACTAACCCTAGAGGGCTAAAACTAGAAACTCAAGGTCAAAACAGGCTTGCGATGGCACGATAAGTAACCTTCCTAAAGACCCAACCAACTAAAAGTGAGTGAAACTAGGTATACAGCAGCAAAATCTCAGGTGACAGTCTCCAAGAAAATAGTGTGCCACTTTAAGGTCAGGCACCATTTCACGTAATGTCGTGCGACACAGTCTAGGTAGACATAGCAATAATTTCTAGGTAAGAGAGGCGATAGTGTTTCTAGGGTGAACTAGCGCATGATAGTTCTCAGAACAGGGGTGATAGTCTTTCAGTGTCGCATGACTCTTTGACCAATGAGTGTTAAAATCTCAGTTTTAAGGCTTGTTCATTCAAAATTTTTAGTCTGAGAGTTGATTTTTTGATTCCAATCACAATGATAGCAGTAATTTGATAGGTTTGCAAATAGTATGGGATCAAACATGTCTCCAAGCACTTAGAACAAGGGCAAAAGCAACCTTGCCAAGACAAACAATTGTGATATCAAAAATGGAAAAAACACCCTATGAATGCTACCGATTGTTTGAATGTTGAGAACATTTACACTGGTATAGCACAATCGAAAGCACTTCAAGAAATATCTATCCTAAAAGGTCAAGGCTCAATACTTAACAACTTGGCCCACACTTGATGCTCCCTTGCCTCACACAAAGTGGTTGCCCACAATAGATATTAGCTTTGTCATGGAAGTGCCAAAGACACAACCAAAGGAACACAGATGGTGGGTAATCTTGGGGTGATCCGGGTTATTCCACTTGGATCAATCCTTGCACCAAGAAGCTAAATGGAAAAATAGGGTGGCTTCTATCTAATGGTTCTTAGTAAGGGCTTCCATTCATAGCACCCCTCTTGCTCCTCATAAAAGACTAGGACCTCGTAGCCTCAAGATTACTTAAGCATTCTTGCTTGACATTTTCCTCATGGTCACAATCCCACAAGTACTCACATCAAGTGAAGACAAGCACTACATCTACCAAGGTTTTGTGTCCTCGATAGCCTTGAGATTATAGTGGGTTGGAATAGCTTGGTATTAGCTTGTCCCCACTTGGGTCATTCCTCTTGATTGCTCAAGAGCAGGCCCGCTAAAGGATTCTAACAATCTAAATAAAAATGGATCAACTTATGAGATTCAAAGATTTTATTTTCCCATAAGGGTGAAGAGCATACTCCCCTTATCCCAAAGCTTTCTCCCAAACACACCAAGCAAAGTTCAATTACCGTCTTGCTTCCAAAATCCTAAGATGGGTCAAGATTTTCTAGTTCACCACAAGGGTGAAGAGCATACTTCTCCTACCACCTCAAAATTCCTTCCACAAGATATTAAGTGCCTATGAAATGAAACAACTAGTATATGTCACACCCAATCAATAAAAAAATCAATTAAACAAGCACTTGATTTGTTTTCTTATGCTTTGGGCAGCCCTACGAAAACTGTTAGTAGCCCTTTTAGCATGCAATGTATCAATTTTTTTTCAAGCAAGAGTACCTACAAAGCAACGTGTTAGCTTTACAATGGTTAGAACAATCGTAAAATCCAATTAGCTCCAAGCAATCCACTATCAAAAAATATTTAAAGCACTAAAGGTGGAACACTTAACCCTTCAAGTGAATGTGAAGTGAGTCCAAAAGTGGAACAATTAACTCTTCAAGTGAATGTGAAGTGAGTCCAAAAGTGGAACATTTAACTCTTTGAGTGAATGTGAAGTGAGTCCAAAAGTGGAACATTTAACTCAAGTGAATGTGAAGTGAGTCCAAAAGTGGAACATTTAACTCTTTAAGTGAATGTGAAGTGAGTCCACAAGGTGGAACGTTTAACTCCTCACACAAACTCAAAATGAGTCCAAAAATGGAACATTTAACTCCTCACACAAACTCAAAGTGAGTCCAAAAATGGAACATTTAACTCTTCACACAAACTCAAAGTGAGTCCAAAAGTGGAACATTTAACTCCTCACACAAACTCAAAGTGAGTCCAAAAGTGGAACATTTAACTCCTCACACAAACTCAAAGTGAGTCAACACCTTAGAAAACTAATGAGATCAAGAAAGCATAATAGGGAGAACTTTGTGGAACATTTAAAGCTCTTTTCAAGTAGACCCCTCCCCCATGTATGAATGTTGACCTTGCACCCAAAGGGAAAATAATGAGGGGCGATTAGAAATAAGCGAGTCCAACACCCAATTTAGCTAACAAGCTCAATCAAAAGTAATCTAAAGTTTCTTATCAACACTACCCACAAATGAAAAAGGGGTTGAATCAATGGAATATTTAACTTTCTAAGCAAACATAGGGTGAGTCCAAAAATTGGAACATTTAACCCCCTATGCAAACAAGGAATGAATCCATGCCCTCAATCACTCAAATGAGATGTTTGATATTGGAAACCAAAGAGCATTCACAAACTATCAAAAGCAAATCTATGTTCTTTTATTAACCCAAAAGAGATGTGCCTATGAAAGCAAGTAAACCAACTGAAATCTAGAAATGCAATCTATTTAGCTACAGAAAATCAAACTAACAAACAAATCAATCTAAACTCGGCTAAAAGGGTTTGAAAAACTCACTGTCAGATACAAGCAACAGTATAGTCACCAGAACTGTCATGCGCCACTTCTCTGTATACTGGTGAGACAATTCTTCCCGAGGTGACAGACTTCAAAACCTGCAGGTGACAGAACACAGCAAACAAGATGATAGTTTCCACCAAAAAGAGTGACACTATTAACCGGTGAAGTGTCACGCTATCATACAGCAAACTATCATACAATACTGGTGAAAAGTGTCGCATGACACTCTGAGACAGAAAAACTAGAGACTGAAAATAGTGCTAAAAATTCATGAAAAATTAGCAGAAATTGATGAAAATGCAAAAAATGAAGGGACAAAGCTAATGTCTTGCCCCACAGTGGGTGTCAGAAATGTACACACAAAAGTAGTGCACTTCTATGAATCCTTACAATCAAGAACACTAAAAAATGAGGCCTCAAAAATTGATCCATAGCTCTCTATGTAAGGAGTTGCAAGATGTAGAGTTGCTCTCAGCTAGAGCTATGAAGCTAATGACCTTTCTAGTCAACCACACAATGAGAGATTCAAAGTTGAAGACAAGGGAAAGAATGCCAATATCTTCAATGAATCAAATGAAAATGCAATGCAAGCTAGATTAAAGATGCAAGCTAAGCTCAATGATAACAATGCAATGCTTGAAAGGAAATCTAATCTATGAAAAGAAAGTGCAAACTAGACTATGAAAAGGAAATTGCAAGTGTTACAATCTCTCCTAATTAAGCTATGTGAGATTAATTTATTGCATAAAAGAAATCTAAGCTATGAATGCCATGATTATGCAACTATGAAAGCAAACTAAATGAGATGCAACAATAATGTCTTCAAAGCTTAAATGCAAGAATGTCTTCAAAGAGCTCCAAATGACCTAGAAAACTTGCAGCATAACATTAGCATAAAACATGAATGAATGCCAAATGAGGAGGAGAGCTCTTCTTTTATAAGGAATGAAAAGGAATGGACCATGGAGATTAAGAGGCAAAAGATTTAATCAACGGTGGAGAAAAATAGAGGCTTGATCTTTGTGCACAAATATCCCCCAATGAGAAAATAAGAGTTGACTTTTGTGTCCATATAAGACAAAAAGTACTTTTTCACTTTTTATAAAATAAGAATAATGCTTTATTTGTGCAACTTAAGATAAGAGAAAAAGTGAGGGCTTTTTATTTATTAAAAGGGGAGGAAATATTCCTTTTAAATAAATAAAAACTTAGCATAAAATGGTTAGCCCAAGGAAAATAATTGAAAATGATAAAATAAGACTTGATCAAGGAAATAGATATAGTTGAAAAAATGCTAATTTTTGAAAATCTTGATTCAGGGATTTGATAAATTGTTGAATGGGGGCCCAAAGTCTAGGCAACCATTTTAGGGTGCATACACTACTTCTTGGGGTTCTTGAGGGAGTAGATGGTGGAGAGTTGTTTCCACTGTTGGTACCCCTATTGTTGAATTGGTCATTGAGTTGTTGGGCTAAAATCATATCTTGTTCCTCTTGGAATGCTTTTCTTCTCAACTCCAACAAGGTTGCTTGTTCTTCTTCTAGGTTTCTAAACCTTCCTTCTTTAGCGGCTTGTTCATCCAAAAAGGCTTTCTTTTCACGCTCAATTCTTTTAAGCCTTTCATTAGCATATCTTGAGGTTGTTTTGAGTGGAGAGTTGGACCTTGAGTGTTTGAACAAGTCATTAGTGAATGTGGCATTCACATGAGCATCACCAAATTCATTGTTTTGGTCTTCATGTTGTGACCATGCATCTTGGTGAGCCTGCCCATAATGTCTTCTAGCTCTTTGATGGGCATCTAAATATCTTGAGTTAATAGGAGGTGATTTAGGTTGATTGTCATCACCAAACAACATGTTATCCCTATGTCTTTGGAAAATGTCATCAAGAGTTTGATGCATTGCTTCTCTTTATTTCCTAGTCAAAGTGTAGCTCATGTCCATATTTGATTGAGAGGATGGTAAAGAGGTACTCAACTCACTAGGATTGCTCTTTGGGTCAAACCAAGCCTCAGACTCACTCCTAGGTGATTGATCAAAGATGGGTCTCTTCCCCTTTCACTTTTGACGAGTTTAGCCTAAGGGTAATTGTTCAAAGACAACTTGAGGTCATTTTTCTTGACTAACTTGGTACCTTGTCATAACCGACATGAAAGAAAAAGACCCTTGGTGATAAGATGACCTTATGAAATGTCAATACCAAACTAGGATAGTGAAAGAGTTCAATTGTCCAAAAAGAGATGGTAAGATAGAAAGCTACAAAAGGTGCAAACCAACACTATCATAGAGGTGTATAATAAAAGGATGAGTATCCTAACACGTATGGACCAGGAGGATGGATTTTCCAAATATATAATTGAAATTGAATTTTGATGGAAGTGAATTGGACAAAAGAGTACTGAAACTCTCCAAGTGTGTTACCAATGAATCTAAAGGTGTACTTTTTCAACAAGGATGATCTCTAACTTATCGATGCGAAGCAAGACTACTTTGTAAAATCAGAGAACACTAATTCAAGGGATCTAAAAATAGGAACCCAAGGTACAAATAGGTTTCTAGCAGTAGAGTAAGTCACCTACTAAAATCTGGTCAACTAAGGAAAAGCTAAAAATTGCATAAACCAGACAAGCAGCAAAAAGACTTTGTATGACAGTTTCTAGGCTAACAGTACGATAATTTCTGACCAGACAATATTTTGTAGTAAGTAATGCAACAGTTTCTAGGTAGCCTGTGTGATACTTTCCAAGCAAGAAGTGTGATAGTCCTCCAATGATGAACTATCACATGATAATTCTTAGTACAATGTGTGATACAATTTCAAGATCGTACGACTCTTGACCAATGAGTGCTAAAAATCTTAGTTTTAAGGGCAATTTGTTCAAAATTTTAGTTTGAAGGTTGGATTTTCTGATTTCAAGCACAGTGATGGTAGTAAATAGATAGGTCTGCAAATAGTAGGTGATCAAACATGTCATAAAACACTTGCACAAGGGAAAAAGAAACCTTGCCAAGACAAGCAATTTGTGATATCAAAGAATAAAATCCTATGAATGCTACTATGATGTTTGATATTTGAGAATGTTTACACGAGTAGATCACAGCGAGAACACTTCAAGCACTTACTAGCCTAAAAATTCAATGGCTCAATACTTAACAACTTGGCCCACAGTTGATGCTCCATTGCCTCACACAAAGTGGTTGCCCACAATAGATATTAGCTTTGTCATGGAAGTGCCAATGACACAACCAAAGGAACACAGATGGTGAGTAATCTTGAGGTGATCCGGGTTACTCCACTTGGATCAATCCTTGCACCAAGAAGCTAAGCGGAAAAATAGGGTGGCTTCTATCTATGGTTCTTAATAAGGGCTTCCGTTCATAATACCCCTCTTGCTCCCCAAAGGGACTCCTTACCTTGCTTCAAGTAATGGACCTCGTGGCCACAAGAGTACCTTAAGCATTCTTGCTCAACACTTTCCTCATGGTCACAATCCCACAAGTACTCACATCAAGCGAAGACAAGTACTACGTCTACCAAGGTTTTGTGTCCTTGATAGCCTTAAGTTTATAGTGGGTCAGAATAGCCAGCAAAAAGCTTGTCCCCACTTGGGTCATTCCTCTTGATTGCTCAAGAGCAGGCCCGCTAAAAAATTCTAAAAGCTAAACAAAGAGTGGATCAACCTTTGAGTGTCATTATTTATGTTTCACCTCAAGGGTGAAGAGCATAATCTACTAGCTCAAAAATGTCTCCCAAACACACCAAGAAAAGGTTCAATTACCCTCTTACTTTCAAAGTCTAAACATGGGTCAAGATTTTCTAGTTCACCACAAGGGTGAAGAGCATACTTCTCCTACCACCCAAAGATTCTTACAACAAGATATTAAGTGCCTATGAAATGAAACAACTAGTATATGTCACACTTAAAAGAAAGCAATTATACAAGCACTTGATTGGTTTTTATGCTTTGGGCAGACCTACAAAAACTGTTAGTAGCCCTTGTGCATTTGGAGCTTTGACATGTGTTCTTTTAAGAAAATAATCAAGTAATAGGATCACCTACAAGCACCACTTGTTAGCCCTACAAGGGTTAGCACATCAAAAACTAAATGAAATCTGCAAATAGATCCATGTTCTACAACAGCAAATTAGAAATCCAAATCAAAACCAAGTAAATCTCACAAAGAGATGACAAAAATTTCTCACTACCAGGCCTGGGCGATATTTTTGTCAGAGGAACAGTCATGCGATATTTTGTCCTATACTGCTGCGATATTATATCTTCGTGCGATATTTCCTAGTACCTGCATGCGACACAGAATAGAAGAATAGTGTGATATAATTTGTCAAAGCGTGCGATATTTTAACTGGTAAAATATTGCATTGGTATGTAAGAAACTATCATATGACACTGGAAAACTATCGCATGATATTTCTGTCAGAAAAAACTAGAGAGCAAATATTGACGAAATAGCAAGCAAATATTGATGTAAAAAATGATGAAAATATAGAAAATGAAGGACAAAACAAGAATATTCTGCCCCACGGTGGGTGCCAAAAATGTACACACTAAATAGTGCACTTCTCTAAGTCATTACTTCCAAGGGAATCCATGAATGGAAAACCTTGAGAAAGCGACCTAGAGCTCCCTAAGCATAGAGTGACAAGGATGTTGATGGTGCTCTCAGCTAGAGCTATTGAAGCATGCAACCTTGCTAGTAAACCACACAATGGGAGATTCAATGAGACAAGGGCAAGAATTCCAATATCCTCAAGAATCAATGAGAATGCAATGCAATGCAAGCTAAGCTATGAATGAAGATGCAAGCTAAGCTATGGAATGAAAGTATTACAAACCCTTGCTAATTAAGCTATGTGAGCTAATCTAGAGCATAAAGAAACTAAGCTAGATGCCATGAAAGCTATGATGCAAGAAATGAAACTAGAATGCAAGAAATGATCTTCAAAAGCTCCAAAGTCTCCAAGAAATCCCTCAGCATAAGATTAGCATAAAAATTTGGGGATCTAAGAATGAGAAAAGAGCTCTCCTTTTAAAGGAATTGAAAAGGAATGGACCATGGAGATTAAGAGGTAAAATATTTAATCAAGGGTGGAGCTTGAAAGAGGAGAAATCTATGTACACAAATCTCCTCCAATGAGAAAATAAGAGTTGACTTTTGTGTCCATATGAGACAAAAAGACATTTTCTCTTTTTTATAAAATAAGAATAATGCTTTATTTGTGCAACTTAGGATAAGAGGAAAAGGTGGGGGCTTTTTATTTATTAAAAGGAGAGGAAATTCCTTTTAAATAAATAAAGACTTAGGATAAAATGGTTAGCCCAAGGCAAATAATCAAAAATGACAAAATAGGATTTGATCAAGGAAATTGATATAATTTTGAAAATATTAATTTTTGAAAATCTTGATTCAGGGATTTGATAAATTACTGAATGGGGGCCCAAAGTCTAGGTGACCATTTTAGGGTGCATACACTCACTAACACTTTACAAAAAAAAATGTTTACAAAAACTAGCATGTACTTGTATGAGGACATTATATATTACAAAAATCCCACACAGAAGCAGCTCGCAAGCCACTCAAAAAGTAGTAACTGATAGAAAGTGGGATAATGCAAATGCTTTAATAAACCACTAACTTCTTTACTCAAGCAACATTTGGTTCATCTTCTTGACTGAGGCATGTTTGGGAACAGACAGTCTCCATTTCAACTCAAGTCTCTGGAAGTAGTTATATTTTTCAGTGGAGGAGATACACCCATTGGATCTGCAATAACTTTATGCTCACTGGAATTTCCATTTCTCTTCAATTGGGATACTCTTAAAAAAATTGCATCTACCCTTTTACCAATTTGGGAAATCAATGGGTCTATTTGTGGACCTCGAAGGAGTTGGTCAACTAAATGTGAGATGAATTAGGAACTTCTCTATGAAAGAGATCAGTACCTTGAGAAGCTCTCCACTTGTCAGCTAAATTAAAACCTTGGACCATAGATGGCTGCCCTTTGTTGTAAAATGAGGAGTGAGACTACCTTGCCAAAGGAGGTAATGAACTTACATTTGAGGGATAATGCCCAGCATGAGTAACCTGGTTTCCCAAGTCTCATAAATGCAAGGCCATTGATGAATAGGCATTTCTAATAGAAATATTTGTGGTGCTAGATTGAAGTGCATGACCAAATTCTTTGTATGCTAATGAACCAATTTGAGGCTTCATTTCACATTTCTTTGTGGATAATTCCACAGCACTTGTTACTTCTCTATCTAATTTTTTTGTGTCAGTGTACATGTGCACTCAAGAGCTTCTATCACTACTTGAGCTACTAGCAGATGGTGAGTACTCATCATCATCATCATCTAACATAGGCTCACATGCATATCTTACTTCTTTCATTTGCCACTTTCCCCTTCCTAGCTCTTCCTCCTTATCTATAACTTCTATCATGGGTCCAAGAAGCTCTTCCCACTCTTTCCCATTAATATGCAAATATTTTTGTCAGTAACATTATTTTCTACATTTATTATGATATTGATCCGATTTGATGCACCTTCGCTATTTGATCCATACTTCCCTTTCATTTTACTTGCTTTTCTCATTTTTCACGTCATAGGCCAGGATTTGACAGCCGATATGACCTTGGTAATGTTGGCATTAATGATAAAGTTTACCTTTTAGCTATTAATTTTTTGCAATTTTCCTACATGATGCTTTTGTATACAAATTGTGGATATTCTCTAGGAAACTTTTCATTTTTTCCTATAGAATGCCTTTGTATACAAATTTTGGAGAATCTCTGTTAAAGAGTAGGTAAGGATGGCTAAGTTGAGTGCAACGGAGAGGGAGAGAACTAAATTGAGAGACTAGAGGCGGAGAGTGATAATGATGAAAATATTTCAGGGCTTGTAGAAATATGGAAATTATAATCTTCCTCCTAGAGTAGACATTAATGAAGTTCTTCATACCTTAGCAGAGGAAGCCAACTGCATTGTTGAAGCTGACGGTACTAAATACAAAAATGCGGTATCTATTTTTGGCCTAAATTTTATTTTTCATTTCTTTTAGGTCTTTAAAGGTGGCTAGATAAATCTTTGTATTAAATGTTAGTGAATGCACAAAAATAATATGATTCCAAGCACAAGCATGAGTCCCTACAGGGGCATAGTTATGCCTTTTACAGGCACCGTAAACCCTAGCTACCTAGAAATGGAGACTTTGAAGAAGAGTTCACACTTGGAACCCTCAAGTGTGTACCAAGGGGGTCCTACAACCCCTTCAAACACACTTGATCATTCAAATGTGTCAAAAGAGGTCATGGGGACTTCTTAGGGGTCCTAGTATGCCTTATCACATGTTAGGACTCCTAGGAAGTCCCCATGACCCCTTTTGACACATTTGAATGCTCAAATGTGTTTGTAGGGGTCGTAGGACCCCTTTGGATATAGTTGATCATTCAAATATGTCAAAAAGGATCATGGGGACTCTGTAGGGGTCCTACTACACCTTATCACACATTAGGACCACTAGGAAGTCCCCATGACCCCTTTTGACACATTGGAACCCTCAAGTGTGTCGTAAGGGATCCTATGACCCACTCAAACACACTTGAGCATTTAAATATGTCAAAAGTGGTCATGGGGACTTCTTAGGGGTCCTAGTATAACTTATCATGTGTTAGAACCCCTAGGAAGTCCCCATGACCCCTTTGGACCCATTAGAATTCTCAAGTGTGTCCTAAGGGGTCCTACGACCCCTTCAAACACACTTTAGCATTTAAATGTGTCAAAAGGGGTCATGGGGACTTCCTAGGGGTCCTAGTATGCCTTATCATGTGTTAGGACCCCTAGGAAGTCCCCATGACCCCTTTGGATGCACTAGAACACTCAAGTGTGTCCTAAGGGGTCCTACAACACCTTCGGACACACATGAGAATTCAAATATGTCAAAAGGGGTCGTGAGGACTTCTTAGGGGTCCTAGTATGCCTTATCACATGTTAGAACCCCTAGGAAATCCTCATGACCACTTTTGACACATTGAAACCCTCAAATGTGTCCTAAGCAGTCCTACAACCCCTTCAGACACACTTGAGTGTTCAAATGTGTCAAAAGGGGTCATGGGGACTTCATAAGGGTCCAAGTATACCTTATCACATGTTAGGACCACTAGGAAGTCCCCACAACCCCTTTGGACACATTGGAATGCTCAAGTGTGTCCTAAGGGGTCCTACGACACCTTCAGACACACTTGAGCATTCAAATGTGTCAAAAGGGGTAATGAGGACTTCCTAGGGGTCCTAGTATACCTTGTTATGCATTAGGACCCCTAGGAAGTCCTCGTGACCCCTTTCAACAAATTGGAACCCTCAAGTGTGCCCTAAGGGGTCGTACAACCCCTTAGGACACACTTGAGCATTCAAATGTGTCAAAAGGTGTCATGGGGACTTCCTAGGGGTCCTAGCACACCTTATCACATGTTAGGACCCATAGGAAGTCCCCATGGCCCCTTTGGACACATTGGAACACTCAAGTATGTCCTAAGGGGTTTTACAATGCCTTCGGACATACTTGAGTGTTCAAATTTGTCAAAAGGGGTCAGGGGCACTTCCTAGGGGTCCTAGTATGCCTTATCACAGGTTAGGACAACTAGGAAGTCCTCATGACCTCTTTGGACACATTAGAACCCTCAAGTGTGTCCTAAGCAGTCCTACAACCCTTTCGAATAGACTTGAGCATTCAAATGTGTCAAAAGGGGTCATGGGGACTTCCTAGGGGTCCTAGTATGACTTATCACATGTTAGGACCCCTAGGAAATCCCTATGACTTCTTTTGCCACATTCGAACCCTCAAGTGTGTCATAAGGGGTCCTAAGACCCCCTTCAAACACACTTGAGCATTCAAATGTGTCAAAAGAGTTCAATGGGACTTCCTAGGGGTCTTAGTATGCCTTATCACATGTTAGGACCCCTCAAAAGTCCCCATGACCCCTTTGGACACATTGGAATGCTCAAGTGTGTCTTAAGTAGTCCTACAATGCCTCTAGACACACTTGAGTATTCAAATATGTCAAAAGATGTCATGAGGACTTCTTAGGGGTCCTAGTATGCCTTATCACATGTAAGGACCCCTAGGAAGTCCTCATGACCCCTTTTGACACATTGGAACCCTCAAGTGTATCCTAAGGGGTCATATGACCCCTTTAAACACACTTGAGCATTCAAATGTGTCAAATCAGGTCAAAATAGGTCATGGGGACTTCTTAGGGGTCCTAGTACACCTTATCATGAGTTAGGACCCCTAAGAAGTCCCCATGACCCTTTGGGACACATTAGAATGCACAAGTGTGTCCGAAGGTGTCCTACAACACCTTCAGACACACTTGAGCATTCAAATGTGTCAAAAGAGGTCATGAGGACTTCCTAGGGGTCCTAGTATGCCTTATCATGTGTTAGGACCCGTAGGAAGTCCTCATGACCCTTTTTGACACATTAGAACCCTCAAGTCTCTCCTAAAGGGTCGTACAACCCCTTCAAACACACTTGAGCATTCAAATGTGTCAAAAGGTTTCATGGGGACTTCCTAGGGGTCCTAGTATGCCTTATCATGCATTAGGACACCTAGGAAGTCACCATGACCCCTTTTGACACATTGGAATCCTCAAGTGTGTCATAAGGTGTCCTACGACACCTTCAGACACACTTGAGCATTCAAATATATCAAAAGGGTTCATGGGGACTTCTTAAAGGTCCTAGTATGCCTTATCACATGTTAGGATCCCTAGCAAGTCCCAATTTCTCCTTTGTACACATTGGAATGCTCAAGTGTGTCCTAACGGGCCCTACGATGCCTTCAGACACACTTGAGCAATTAAATGTGTCAAAAGGGGTCATGAGGACTTCCTAGGGGTGCCAGTATGCTTTATCACATGTTAGGACCCCTACAAAGTCCTCATGACCCCTTTCAACACATTAGAACCCTCAAGTGTGTCATAAGGGGTCCTACAACCCCTTCGAACACACTTGAGTGTTCAAATGTGTCAAAAGGGGTCATGATGATATCCTAGGGGTCCTAGTACACCTTATCATGCATTAGGACCCCTAGGAAGTCCTCATCACCCATTTCAACACATTAGAACCCTCAAGTGTGTCCTAAGGGGTCCTACGACCCATTCAAATACACTTGAGCATTTAAATGTGTCAAAAGGGGTCATGGGGACTTCCTAGGGGTCCTAGTATGCCTTATCACACATTAAGACCCCTAGGAAGTCCCCATGACCCCTTTTGACACATTGGAACCCTCAAGTGTGTCCTAAGGGATCCTACGATGCCTTCGAACACACTTGAGCATTTAAATGTGTCAAAAGGTGTCATAAGGACTTCCTAGGGGTCCTATTATGCTTTATCACATGTTAGGACCCTTAGGAAGTCCTTATGACCCCTTTCAACACATTGGAATCCTCAAGTATGTCCTAAGGGGTCCTACGACACCGTCAGACACACTTGATCTTTTAGATGTGTCAAAAGGAGTCATGGAGACTTCCTTGGGGTCCTAGTACACCTTATCATGCATTATGACCCCAAGGAAGTCCCCATGACCCCTTTGGACACATTATAATGCTCAATTGTGTCCTAAGAGGTCCTACAATGCCTTCGGACATATTTGAGTGTTCAAATGTGTCAAAAGGGGTCATGAGGACTTCCTAGGGGTCCTAGTATGCCTTATCACATGTTAGGACCCCTAGGAAGTCCTCGTGACCCTTTTCGACACATTGGAACCTTCAAGTGTGTCATATGAGGTCCTACAACCCCTTCGAACACACTTGAGTGTTCAAATATGTCAAAAGGGGTCATGGGGACTTCCTAGAGGTCCTAGTATGCCTTATCATGCCTTAGGACCCCTAGGAAGTCCCCGTGACCCCTTTCAACACATTTGAACCCTCAAGTATGTCGTAAGGGGTCCTATGACCTCTTCAGACACACTTGAGCATTCAAATATGTCAAAAGGGTTCATGGGGACTTCCTAGGGGTCCTAGTATGCCTTATCATGCATTAGGACTCTTAGGAAGTCCCTGTGACCCCTTTCGACACATTGGAATGCTCAAGTGTGTCCTAAGGGGTCCTACGATGCCTTCTAACACACTTGAGCATTCAAATGTGTCAAAAGGGGTCATGAGGACTTCCTAGGGGTCCTATTACATGTTATCATGTGTTAGGACCCGTAGGAAGTCCTCATGACCCCTTTCGACACATTGGATCCCTCAAGTGTGTTGTAAGGGGTCATACGACCCCTTTAGGCACACTTCAGTGTTCAAATGTGTCAAAAGGGGTCATGAGAACTTCCTAGGGGTCCTAGTATGCCTTATCATGCATTAGGATCCCTAGAAAGTCCTCATGACCCCTTTGGACACATTGGAACCCTCAAGTGTGTCCTAAAGGGTCCTTTGACCCCTTCTAACACACTTTAGCATTCAAATATGTCAAAATGGGTAATGGGGACTTCCTAGGGGTCCTAGTACACCTTATCACATGTTAGGACCTGTAGGAAGTCCCCATGACCCCTTTTGACACATTAGAACCCTCAAGTGTGTCCTAAGATGTCCTACGATGCCTTCAAATACACTTGAGTGTTTAAATGTGTCAAAAGAGGTCATGAGGGCTTCCTAGGGGTCCTAGTATGCCTTATCAAATGTGAGGACCCCTAGGAAGTCCTCATGACTCTTTTGGACACATTGGAACCCTCAAGTGTGTCCTAAGGGGTCCTACGACCCCTTCGAACAATCTTGATTTTTCAAATGTGTCAATAGGGGTCATGGGGACTTTCGAGGGGTCCTAGTATGCATTATCACACGTTAGGACCCCTAGGAAGTCTCCATGACCCCTTTTGATACATTGGAACCCTTAAGTGTGTCCTAAGGGGTCCTACGACACCTTCAAACACACTTGAGCCTTCAAATATGTGAGACAGGGTCATGAGGACTTCCTAGGGGTCCTAGTATGCCTTATCATGTGTTAGGACCCCTAGGAAGTCCTCATGACCCCTTTCGACACATTTGAATGCTCAAGTGTTCCAAAGGTGTCGTAGGACCCCTTAGGACACACTTGTGTGTTCCAATGTGTCAAAAGGGGTCATGGGGACTTTCTAGGGGTCCTAACGCGTGATAAGGCATACTAGGACCCCTAGGAAGTCCTAATAAACTCTTTTGACACATTTGAATGCTTAAGTGTGTCCGGAGGGGTCGTAGGACCCCTTACGACACACTTGAGGGTTTCAATGTGTAGAAAGGGGTCATGGGGACTTCCTAGGGATCTTAACATGTGATAAGGCATACTAGGACCCCTAAGAAGTCCTCATGACCCCTTTCAACACATTAGAACCCTCAAGTGTGTCCTAAGGGGTCCTATGACCCCTTCAGACACACTTGAGCATTCAAATGTGTCAAAAGGGTTCATGGGACTTGCTACGGGTCCTAGTACACCTTATCACATGTTAGGAACCCTAGGAAGTCCTCATGACCCCTTTTGACACATTGGAACCATCAAGTGTGTCCTAAGGGGTCCTACGACCCCTTTCAGACACACTTGAGCATTCAAATGTGTCAAAAGGGGTCATGGGGACTTCCTAGGGGTCAAATGTTCTTACATCAATTTTTATGCCACTATTAGTTTCTAGAATAGATGATGACATCTACTTATTCAATATAGTCAGACCGCCGAAATTACAAGGACTCTGTAGAAAAGCCATGTGCTGGATACTTTTAAGAGGACTTGGGTTGAAATTGTCTATCATCAAATCAACTGTGAAGGTATTTTTTCAAATACGTTATAAATATAATATGTATTATATATATATTATATACATTAGTATATATAATATATTATATATATTATATACATTAGTATATAATACATTTGTATATATATAATATACATTATATATATATATATATATATATATATATATATATATATATATATATATATATATATATATATATATATATATATATATATATATATATATATATATATATATATATATATATATATATATACCTCTTGTTATTTATAAAAGTTTAATTTTTTCATTTACTCCCACCGTTTTTTCATGTTCGTGATAAAATCGGGTACCCGATTATTTGCTAGTATAAATTTGACCAAAATATTCCCTTTCTCCATAGACTAGCGAAGCATGAGATTTCAGACTTGTGGTCTCACCATGGGAAGCAGTAGTCATTGAAAGGCTAAACACAAGAGGAAGGTGACAAATGAAGAAATTCAAGCATATAGGGAAAAAGATAGTGAAAATCACCGAAGAAGGAGAGAAGGTATGTTAAACATTAATCAACGTGACCCCATAAATGTAGTTGCAAGTGAAGAGGATGTTGAATTTTAAAATAATATGGAAATTAATTTTGTGAATAACAATGTATGGAGTGAAGATGAAAATGTAGAGATGGAGAATGAAAATGTAGACTTGGGGAATGAAAACATAGATTTGGGGAATGACAATGAATGGAATGAAGATGAAAATGTACAGATGGAGATTGAAAATGTACACTTGGGGAATGAAAATGTTGCACAAGAACCACATGAACGTTACACATCTCTAAATTATATGCGAAATGAAGTCCCTTGCAATAAAGATAATCAATCTTCAAATTCGGGGCCTGAAAGAACACCTAAATGGTTAATTGAAATTGAGGAGAACATTATGAATAATTGGGAAGGAAAGAGATCACATAGAACCATTAGGTTGTGGGCTTCAAGACTTTATGATCAAATTTTTGGAAACAAGACATTGGTTGAGTAATGTCAAATTTTTGTGTAGTTGTTAAAGATGCAAAAGATGAAACTTGTGCTTGTGAAATTGAAGATTCATGTGAACAAGAAAATGGAGAGAAATGCCTTTGTTGTGAAGAATCTTTTCAATGCTCTCAATAGTATTGGGAAGACTAGAAGAGAAAAAGACAAGAGAGTGCACTTGGAGGGTTATTACAACCTCCTTAGTAAGTCATCAGTTGAGAAAGGCTTGTTTGATGAGACAAACTTATGTTGACTTCAATATAGACCATAAAACTTTGGGTAGAGCACTTGCAAGAAGAGAAAGACTTGATGATCCACTTCAAATTGATACATGGTCTTATGGTGGGAGACTTCCACATTTTGATACGAAGCTAACAAATGTTGTCAAGGATGAAATTCAACAATTTTGGGATGCTAACTCAAGTGTCACCAAATGTGAAGGATGTCTTGAAGTTAAGAGTTGGCAATCGAGACCGCACTCCACATCCTAAACATTATGTGGAGGTAAGTCAAACAATGTTGTATAAAAAATTTTGTGAGACACATCCAACATTGAAAAAATCACAAAGGTCTTTTGAATTCGTGAAGCCATTTTATTGTGTACCCCTTAAGATTCGGAATACATGTTGTTGCAAATATCATGTTGAGTTTTCAATGCATCATGAATTATTATAGTCCATTCAATCTACTTTTCATACTAATGAAATGCTAGAGGATTGTGGTGCAAGTGGTCTTCCCAAATCATCAAGAGACTTGCTAGATCAATTTTTATGTCAAAGAGATGATGGTTGTTTATTTTATAAAAACAATTTCTTAAATGCCAAGTGCTCAAAATTTGGTGGCTTGTTCAAGTTTAGGACATGTTTTCATGAGGGTTTGGAACATAATTTTGGAAAGACACTCATCCAAAAAAATGTATATGAAACATTGAAATATACATTGAAGAGTGGAGGTGAAGGCTCTAGATGTGAGTTAGTTGCAAAAGAATACAATGTTGCTAATTTTATCTTAGATTTCAAGACAAATATTTTTTACAAGTATGCAAGGCATAGTCACAGGTCTCAATGGTTGGATCAACAATTCAGGACATGTAAGGACACTTTCCCCATTGGAACTATTATATATGTTGTAGACTTTGTACACAATATTACAATTCCATTCAGGTTGCTATTTTTGTACACATCACATATAGAAATTCCCCTAATAGCACAAAAGATGAGTGAAAGATAATTAGAGAGTACCATTTTTATATGAGGGACGATAGGTCTCACTCTCATGAGTTTGTTCAACATTGTTTCTAGAACTATTTTGACTTCTTGCAGGAAAATGGTATTGTTATGGATAGGCATCTCATTTGGTTGGATAATTGCACCGGTCAATTTAAGAATGCTAGAATGTTTTATTGGTTGTGGAGAGAGGTGTACCTCATATTTAGATTTTTTTTTAGTCAGGGCATGGGAAAGGGGAGCATGATGGAGCAGGTGCATGTGTGAAGAGAGCTCTAGTTAAGGAGCAAATTGAGGATTTTAGGTTGTGTGTTATAATTGTGTCACACTTCTATGGATCATTACATGCAAGGAAACTCAAGAATGAGCCCTCACAAATCGATCCATAGCTCCCTAAGCATGGAGTGCAAGGGCTTTTAAGAATGCTCTCAGCTAGAGCTATTTAGCCTATAACCTTGCTAGTAAACCATGCAATGGGAGATTCAATGAAGACAAGGGCAAGAATGCCAATATCCTCAAGAATCAAGAATGAAAATGCAATGAAATGCTATGCTAGAAATAGAAATGCAAGCTAAGCTATGAAAGGAAATATGCAAGTGTTACAACCCAAGCTAATTAATCTATGTGAGCTAATCTAGAACATAGAAATGAAGCTAATCTAAGAAAGCATAAATATAAGCTAAGCTAAGAATGCAAGAATGAGATGTAGATGCTAAGAATGCTCCAAATCTTCAAAAGCTCCAAAGTGACCTAGAAAACCTGCAGCATAAAGTTAGCATAAAAAGTTGGGGATCTAGAATGAAGAAGAGAGCTCTCCTTTTATAGGAAATGAGAAGGAATGGACCATGGAGATTAAGAGGAAAAAGATTTAATCAACGGTGGAGCTTGAAAGAGGAGCAATCCATGTGCACAAATATCCTCCAATGAGAAAATAAGAGTTGACTTTTGTGTCCATATGAGACAAAAAGTGCTTTTTCCCTTTTTACAAAATAAGAATAATGATTTATTTGTGCAACTTAGGATAAGAGGAAAAGTGGGGGCTTTTTATTTATTAAAAGGGGAGGGAATATTCCTTTTAAATAAATAAAAACTTAGGATAAGATGGTTATCCCATAGAAAATAATCAAATAAATGATAGAGCTAGGATTTGATCAAGAATGAGCAATTAGTGATTTAGCAAAAGGGGCTAATAGTCTAGATGACCATTTTTAGGTGTATACATTTGCCCCTCTTTGACTAATGTGTGATCGATCTGGGAACTCATGTAGTCAAAGAATGAAGTTGAAATGTGAGATCGATTTGGGATCACAAAGCAACTCAGATTAGCCAAGAAAGCAAGAGATAGCCAAGAAGGCAAGCAAATAGCGATCTGACTCCAAAGAATGAAGTGCAGAGAGATAGAAAATCCTGCATGGTCAGCCTGCTAGCAATAGTACTGAACACTTAGGAAAGAGATAGCCAATAAGATATGATGTGTCTGCCCCCTCAGGATCGAAAGCAAAATCCAAGTAGAGGGAAAGCAGAAGCAAGAGCAGCATGATCAAATCACTAGAAATCATAATCAAAGAAAGAGAACAGAACAACCATCAAGTAGTGAAGGTATGACCACACACATGGGATCCGGGGCATGAACCAAGTGGTCCCTCAACCTAGAAACACCACAGAGGGGGATTTGAACTTGGGATTTGAAAGTGAATGAAAGATGGGAAGTTTGAAAGAGATGGAGATGAAGAGGTGAAGAATGCCCCAGCGAAGATCGAAGGATCAAGCCTCAAAAAGGTTAGCCAACTATGCGGAAGAGGGGGAAAAGGTTATTTGGGTGATCAAAGATTTCGGTTTGGATCTTGAAATGAAAGGAAAAGGATGTGATATGAAAGACAAGAAGTGAAAGACATGAGCAGGAAGAAGTGAAAGGTGAGCGCAGTTGATTAACAAGTCCATGAAAGATGAAAGGAGAGCTCTCTCCATATGCAAGATGCAAAACTAAACTAACATGAAATTAAGAATGCAAGCTACATGAAAAGTGGTTTACTTGCAAGGTCACAAAGCCAATAGATATCTAATATTCATCATTGAGCGTTATTGGTAGCGTCGCAAGATCATACAATACACACTAGCATAACTATGTGGATCTGAATATGATCTATATCAGATAGAAATGTGGAAATCCCACCTAAGCATCAAAGACATGCAGGTCAAGATGACTAGTGCAGTGAGATTACCTAAGTTTGATATAGCAAGATTATGCTCACATCGAGACATAAGAAAGTCAAGATGACTAGAAGCATGCACTTGCGAAACAGTCAAGGATAATACCTTGTAGGTCCATAGTGTCAAGTAAGACCAGCATAAATGCTCATGACAGTGAGGACCAACAAGATATACCCACAGGCAGATAAAGAAATAAAACATGTTCTCATACCCTCAGTCTTCTAGCTATGCATCATCAAAAATGATCATAGGGGAGAACACTCAACAAAGAAATCATCATAGATAGCACACAAAGAAAATAAAGCCAAGCAAGTCTCAATGAGTCAAGTGCGTGTGTGTAGGTCATAGAGTCAAGCTTTGAGTATCGCATCTGCCAGTGAGAAATATTGCATCATCTAGATTGTGGGTAGGACATCTGATAAGTGTTGAGAAACACTCGACGTGAGGGTAGTGTTGAAAAACACAGTTGGGGTGGTGTTGAAAAACACCATTTGCGAGGTGCCTAAGAAACCTAGATGCACAAAGAGACCCAAGATAAGCTTAAAACAATGCATGCCCCCTAGACTAAGACAAGAGTCAATTCCAGGCTAGGAGAGGCAAAGCGAGAAGTGGAGCGAATGAGCGCCACGCAAGACTAATAGACATAGGTGCAGAGGGTCTCAAGCAGTGCCTATTTCCAGGTTTTCACCACTTGATAGATTTTTTCAGGACTTTTTATAATTTTTTTGTATTTTTGCTACCAAGGCGCCTGTTTCCAGGTTTTCACCAAGGCACTTTTTCAAAAAAAAATTTATTTTTTGATTTTTTGATTTTTTTGTATTTTTTCGGGACTTTATATGCTTTTTAGGATTTTTTTCAGCATCATATATGAATTTTTTTGGAATTTTTTCAGGATCATAAAGTATGTACAAAGAATGCCCCAGATAGAAATGGGCATCAAGAATCTGCTTCCTCTGATGTAGAGAACTGATAGGCCCCAGGCCCAAATGCTGCAACTATGACAATAGGAGGTCTCAACCAGTTTGACCAATAATAACCAACCCTAAGCAATGTCTGATCTAGCGAAGGATCGTTAGAATGTGATCCACATATGCCATCATGGATTTCAGCTAGCACTTTTTCTGACTCCTCTATTTCTAGACACTTAAGGAGAGTTTCGTCTAGACCCTTCCTATACAAGTCACCAGAGACAAAGGCAAAGTGTAAGGGATGGCAGAAGGAATGGCGTGGTGGATTTGCAAGAGGAATATGAGGTGGAAGATATGAAAAGATGGTAGGATTGTAAGATTTGTGAGTAGGATAGCGTAATTCATCCACCAGGAACTTGAAGTGAAATTTATGCTTTTTAATTTGTAAAATGGATGCCGAAGTAACCAAGGCATTAGCAAATTTGTTCTTAGCTCTAGGAATGGGCTGAAGTATAATAGATATGAGATCATGCTTGAAGTAGTGCATCATTTTTTTGTAGAGAAGCAGCTTGTCATCTTTTATTTGATAATCAGTATTTTTGAGCAAATTTTTATTTTTACTTTTCTTAGGTTCGGATACTGCCACAGTGTGGTTTTCGCCATCCAACCATTGCTCTTTGCTTTTGACTTGATGACTGTGATGTTTGATTGTTGATTCAATATTTTTTGTGGCTAGTTCGTTGGTGGAAGAAGTAACAAGTGTTGATGCAAGATGAAATGAAGTGACTGGTTCAATAGCATTTATGCGAGGGGCATCATCTCTGGTAACAAGAGAGGTTGAACCTATAGGGTAAGCTCCAAAAGTAGCTAGATCTAGACTTGTCATAGAAGAACCAGCGTGGTCCACTAAGGCAATATGAGGAACAAACTCATCAGACCCCACACAAGACCCATCAACCATGTCGGGATGGTTACTACAAGAATGAACCATATCAACATCCATATCATCAGTAGATATACATTCTTCTCCCCAAAGGAGTGAAGTAGAAGGAAGATCATCTCCCATTTGATCCATAGTGTGTAGCGGTGACTCATGTGTATCTGTGTCTAAATTACTGAGCATGGGAGTATTTCTAGAATCCTCTCTATAGATCCACTCTTGAATAGGTTGTTCTTCTCTTTCTGTTTCTAAAGGAATGAATGAAGGAACAAAAGTATCAAAGATCACCATAGCAGAAGTGGAAGGCTTCATGTGATCAGAAGGTCTCCCATATGACCTAGGAGAAATAGGTATAGAAGAAAAGGAATCTAGCGTATATTCACCCATACCAAGGCTCATCATCTTAAGTGATTTCTCAGTAGCAGCTAGAGACGTACTAGGATCAACAAAAGGTTCATTATGAGGAACAAATTTTTCAGTAGCAGCAAGAGCATTGATAGCAATAGTATGGTCTCCAGGAATCACAACTTCAGTGCCATTGTATGGAAATTTGATGCACTAATGATAAGTGGAAGGAACAGCCTGCATGTCATGGATCCAAGGATGACCCAAAAGAATGTTATATGCGAGTGGGATGTCCAATACTTGGAAGCTAATATCTTTTGTGATAGGGCCCACTCGGACAGGCAGCGTGACAAGACATTTGGAAGATCTTTCCACTTCATCGTAAGCTTTTATAGTAATCTTCTTCTTGGAATCCACAGCCAATTCTGACAAACCTAATTGTTGTATGACATTGAAAGAAACAATATTTAACCCTGCACCATTGTCTATCAGGACTCGATGGACTCGGGTATTGTAGACTAGAACTTCAATGTGTAAAGCTAGATTATGTGGGTGAGCAATAGATATGTCATCTTCTGCAGAAAAGGAGAGAGATAGCGGAGATGAAATGTGGTTGACCATAGCCTGAAATTGATCTGGATCAATGTCATTGGGAACACGTGTTGTACGTAGAGCCTCATCAAGAATCTCTCTATGCGAAGAGGATAACCGAAGCAACTCAAGGATAGATATCTGTGCTGGTGTCTTTTACAAATGTTGGACAAGATCATAGCTAGGGGTGGTTGAAAGAGCCACTTGTTTGAAAGGCAAAGCTTGCTTGGGATCTTGCGCAGTTTTAAGGACAATCTTGGCTTGCCCCCTAGTAACAGCATTCAGTGTCTCACTTCAGGAAGATGAACTACCATGTGTTTGCAAGACTAACTTTGGCTTACCATGATTGGTGTTATTATCATCTTGAGACCTCATCATTAGAACACTCTTAACGGGCTCTACCATGTTAATCACAAGCATATTAGAAGGATACATGTAATTGATCTTTGCATCATGATTCTTCTTATGTGTTTGAGAGGTTTCCCCCTTATCATGCTTAGGTAGAGGATTTTTGAAAGCTGTGTGATCAGAATTTTTAGTTAAGCCATCAGTGGAGATTGTGTCATTCTCAATAAGATCCTGAATATCATCCTTAAGCCTAAAACAATTGTCTGTTGGATGTCCCTTGTTTCTGTGATAATGGCAGTAATGATCCTGTCTCCACCAATCAGGCTTATTTATCGGATTCCAGTTACCAGGTTTATCAGGAAGTGTAAGATATCCATTGTCAACCAAAGTCTTAAGGATCACATCATAAGGTTCTGCCAACTTGGTATAGACTCACTTTCGAAATGACTTCTTAGGCTTATCTGCATATTGAGGTTTAAGAGCATTGTGAGCATTGGCAGCTTCTTGTTGTTTTGCTGCATAGATAGTGTTTGAGAGATTGAAAGCGGGCTCTTTAACTTTAGGAGCATCAACAACCCCATCATTAACAACATACTTGTTCTTATTCCAAGGTTTGTTCTTGTCTTTACCATTGCCTTTAGTATCTTTATTAATAACAATATCCCCTTTTCTTATAGCTACATCCTCAATCTGATATGCACTTTCAGCCATGTCATGGAAGGAGGAGAACAGTTGCTTCCTTAGATCATAAAATAGCTCAGGCACAAGTGTGTTGACAAAAATGTCAATCTTTTCTCTTTCGGGTAGCTGATGAGGATATCGAGAATACAATGACCTCCAATGTTGTAAGTAAGTTGCAAATGGCTCACCTTGATGTTGTCTTAGATTACCGAGATCTATCACAGTGACAGGTTGTTGGATATTGTAAGAATACTACTGGGTAAATCGTTGAGCTAACTCATCAAAAGTCTTAAGCGGTGGTGTCAATTTTGCAAACCATTCTAAATCCTGGCCTCTTAAGCTTTGAGGGAATAAGCGTAGAAGATATGTGTCTTCATGAAGAAAGTCCATACTAAGAGCATAAAAATGACGCACATGGTCATGAGGATCACCATTTCCATCATACTTGTCATATTTAGGAACCTCAATATCCTTAGGAAATGGGACCATGTATAGATCTTTATCAAAAGGAAGAGCATAAATTGATTCTACAAAAGAGACCTTTGGAGGCTCTCTTTCTAATGCCATTTGGGTAAGGCGTTGATTTGTCCGACATAATTCTTCTTGAAGAACTTCCAATTCAGTTGGTACTCTTTGTTGGACAATTTGTCTGACATCATAGCTGGGAGGAAGCTTGTATCCTCTAGAAGTCATATATTGAAAATATTGATCGCCATTACGCTCTAAAAGCTTATGCATCATTCGTTGGAAATCCACATCTTGTTCACATCTCATAAGATCCTCACTAGAAATCTCATCATTAGCCTCTGCCTCATGTTGAGAGGGAGGAGGTCTAGGTGGTGAAGAAGGCATAGCAAAAGTTGGCCTTGGAGGAGATCTTGGTGGCGTGTTGTTGCCATTGTTTCCATTAAAAAGAGGTCTATGCTCATGATTACTAGTCTCAGGTTGCTCATGAAATGTCCCTCTATAAGCCATGCACCTACTAGCATCCATCCTTTGTTGATTGTGTTCTTTTTCTAAGTGCGTTTGATTATCCTTACGTTCAAAGTGTTCTTGCAAGAGTTGAAACTTTTCTTGTTCAGTCAAAGTAAGTGAGACACTGTTTGTGTTTTTGGGGGTCTTGAATGCGGAAAAGAGGAAACCTCCTTTATACCACGGTGTAGCCTTAGAATTCTCAGATTGGTCAGAACTAGAACTGTTGTTGCTAATGGCTGCTTTTGAACATCTAGTTGGAGAAGGTAACTGTGTATAATTGAATGGAGGATGACTCTCCTGCTCAAATTGAGACCGAGTTGTAACCGGCATGAAAAGAGATGTTGGTTGACTTAATAGAATGAGGCAAAGTTTCTCAGATTTGAGATAAGAAAAGCTAATAAAGATCACTTGTCAAAGTAGAACAAATAGAGAGATGGCTCGTCAAAAGTGCTCAAGCACTTACAGCAATCAATTGACTAAAGCCGAGCAGCGAGCAAGAAGCTCAATAAGCAAGTAGCTAGAGAGGTAACCGTGATGTGACAAGTGATCAAGAGTAGCATTCGTTAAACTCAAATCCAATAGTTTTAACTCATTTGTTTCAGTCTAGAACAAATCTAAGCATGTAGATAACAGACCAGTTTCAGGTAAGAACAGAAAAAGACACTCTACGCCAGGGTAAAGTGCAAGTTTAGCAACTCCGAATTGCAGCAATGACAGGATAGCAAAAAGATTCTGGGTGATACTTTCCAGGCAGACAGGGTGATACTTCTCAGTTTGGGTGATACTTCGCCCCAAGCCAGGTGATAGACTATAGTATGGTTGGGCGATAGACTCCGGGCTAGCCGGGCGATAGTCCAGCAGGAGCGAACTATCGTGCGATATATCTCAGCAAAGCGTGCGATAAAATAGCAGGGTGCGAACTATCGCGCAATATTTCTCAGTAAGGCGTGCGATACTATTGTAGATTCATATGATTTTTTGACCAGTGAACATAAAATTCTCAATTTTAAAGCATTTTGATCAAGTTCAAAGGTTGGATAGTGCAATTTCTTAGTTTGACAAGCAGTAACAGTAGATAAAAGACAGGTTTGCAAATAGTATGGGATCAAACATGTCATAGAACACTTGAAACAAGGGAAAAAGCAACCTTGCCAAGACAAGCACTTGTGATATCAAAATAGAAAACCTTATGAATGCTACCGTTTGTTTGAATGTTGAGAACGTTTACATTGGTATAGCACAATCGAAGACAATTCAAGCAATTACTACCTAGAAGGACAAGGCTCATTACTTAACAAAGTGGCCCACAACTTGATGCTCCCTTACCTCACACCAAGTGGTTACCCACAAGAGATATTGGCATTGTCATGGAAGCGTCAAAAACACAACCAAAGGAACACATATGGTGAGTGTCTTGGGGTCATCTGGGTAAGTCCACTTGGATCAATCCTTGCACCACGAAGCTAAGTGGCTAAAATAAGGTGGCCTCTATCTAATGGTTCGTAGTAAGGGTTTCCGTTCATAGCACCCCTCTTGCTCCTCATAAAGGACTAGGACCTCGCGGCCTCAAGAGTACCTTAAGCATTCTTGCTTAATGCTTTCCTCATGGTCACAATCCCACAATTTACTCACATCAAGTGAAGATAAGTACTATGTCTACCAAGGTTTTGTGTCCTCGATAGCCTTGAGATTATAGTGAGTTGGAATCACTCGCCACCAAGGAAAATGATGACAAGGTTGTCCCCACTTGGGTCGTTCCTCTTGATTGCTCAAGAGCAGGCCCGCTAAAAGATCCTAAGCTAAACAAAAAGTGGATTAATTCTTGAGGTTCAAGGTTTTTGATTCACCACAAGGGTGAAGAGCATACTCCCCTATCTCAAAAACTTCTCCCAAACACACCAAACAATATCCAATTACCCCTTTGCTTCCAAAACCTCAAGATGGGTCAAGATTTTCTAATTCACCTAAAGGTGAAGAGCATACTTCTCCTACCACCCCAAGATTTCTTTCACAAAGTATTAAGTGCCTAATGAAACAACTAGTATATGCCGCACTTAATAAAAAAAGCAATTAAACAAGCACTTGATTTGGTTTTTATGCTTAGGGCAGCCCTTTAAAAACCATTAGTAGCCCTCTTTGACATACGATTTTAGCAAATTTCAAGCAAGAAGCACCTACAACCACAACTTGTTAGACCAACAAGAGTTAGGAGAATCAAAATCCAAAATCTAACAATGATTAGTACATGAAAAAAATCAGATAATGTGCAAAAATAACTGATCAAATGATAAAATCTAAAAATAAAACCATCATAGTTGGATTGGGCTCAGAAATTATGTGTGCTATAATTGTGTCACACTTCTATGGATCATAGCCCGAAAATAGCTAGATAACTCAAGATAGATAAAATAGCCCAAAAATAGCTCACTGCTAGGTACAGACATAGTATCGCGCAATACTTCACCCGACACCAGGTGATACTTTTAGTCTACATGATATTTCACCTTATACCAGGCGATACTTCACCCGACACCAGGCGATATTCTCTATTATAGCCAAGTGATACTTCTAACAGGTGAAGTATCGCACGCGCATATAGAGGTATATCGCGCGATACTTCTTATGACAGGTGAAGTATCGCACGCACATACAGAGGTATATCACGCAATACTTCTGGAAAGTATCGCATGACAATCTGAGACAAAAAAATAAAGATGAAAAATTAAGCTGAAAACTTGCCAAAAAATTGACGAAAAATGACAGAAATGCAGAAAAAGAAGGGACAAAGCTAGTCTACTCTGCCCCACGGTGGGTGCCAAAAATGTGTGCTATAATTGTGTCACACTTCTATGGATCATTACATGCAAGGAAACTCAAGAATGAGCCCTCACAAATCGATCCATAGCTCCCTAAGCATGGAGTGCAAGGGCTTTTAAGAATGCTCTCAGCTAGAGCTATTTAGCCTATAACCTTGCTAGTAAACCATGCAATGGGAGATTCAATGAAGACAAGGGCAAGAATGCCAATATCCTCAAGAATCAAGAATGAAAATGCAATGCAATGCTATGCTAGAAATAGAAATGCAAGCTAAGCTATGAAAGGAAATATGCAAGTGTTACAAACCAAGCTAATTATCTATGTGAGCTAATCTAGAACATAGAAATGAAGCTAATCTAAGAAAGCATAAATATGAAGCTAAGCTAAGAATGCAAGAATGAGATGTAGATGCTAAGAATGCTCCAAATTTTCAAAAGCTCCAAAGTGACCTAGAAAACTTGCAGCATAAAGTTAGCATAAAAAGTTGGAGATCTAGAATGAAGAAGAGAGCTCTCCTTTTATAGGAAATGAGAAGGAATGGACCATGGAGATTAAGAGGAAAAAGATTTAATCAATGGTGGAGCTTAAAAGAGGAGCAATCCATGTGCACAAATATCCTCCAATGAGAAAATAAGAGTTGACTTTTGTGTCCATATGAGACAAAAACTATTTTTTCCCTTTTTACAAAATAAGAATAATGCTTTATTTGTGCAACTTAGGATAAGAAGAAAAGTGGGGGATTTTTATTTATTAAAAGGGGAGGGAATATTCCTTTTAAATAAATAAAAACTTAGGATAAGATGGTTAGCCCATAGAAAATAATCGAATAAATGATAGAGCTAGGATTTGATCAAGAATGAGTAATTAGTGATTTAGCATAAGGGGCTAATAGTCTAGATGACCATTTTTAGGTGTATACATAGGTGTTGTACTTCTTGATGCTCATTCTATTGTTGATTGGGGTACTTTAGCATTGTCACAGGAGGGGACTCTTGATTCTACAGTGCATAGATTCTTTTGGTTGGTTGAGGAGGGAACTATAGGAGATAGATTGGATTGTCAAACAGTGAAAGACTCTTCAAAAATGCATTCATTCCAAAGCTCCAATAACCTCTCTCAGTTTTGGGCAATTTGACTTCGTTTGCATTTGGCAAAGCGATCTCAGTTGATGCCAAAACTTTCAGTAAGGATCAATTGAAAGTAGCTCAGTAGCGTACCTTTCAAACCGTCCATCCTAGAATTGAACCATCTACTCTATCAACTTCGGTTGGTTGGGTAAATGCCAGTGACAACCCCGTTCCACCCACGAAGTCACTTGAACGCTCGCTACCACGCTCGACCCAAGTGACCCCAAGGTGCACTAAGCACGATTGGGCAGTGATCTTTCGAAGCTATGAGATCATGAGATCATGTTTCTAAGGTCTACAATAACCTCTCTCAATTTTGGGTGATTCGACTTCATTTGCATTTGGCAAGGTGATCTCAGTCGATGCCAAAACTTGTAATGAGGGTCAGTTGAAAGTAGCTTAGGAGCATATATTTTAAACTATCTATCCTAGCATCAAATAGTCTGCTCTATCAGCTCCAGTTGGCCAAGTAAACGCTAGTGACAACCCCATTTCACCCATGGAGTCACTAGAACGCTCACAACCACGCTCGACCCAAGTGACCCCAAGGTGCACTAAGCACGATTGGGCAGCGATCTTCTAAGGCTCATATCTCTGATCTCGTGAGAGGTATCAACAAATTGTCAGGGGATATGGGATCATGTTTCTAATTTCTACAATAACCTCTCTCAATTTTGGGCGATTCAACTTCATTTGCATTTGGCAAGGCGATCTCAGACGATGCCAAAACTTGCAATGAGGGTCAGTTGAAAGTAGCTCAATAGCGTATCTTTCAAACTGTCCATCCTGGCATCAAACCATCTACTCCATCAGCTCTAGTTGGCCAAGTAAACACCAATGACAAACCCGTTCCACCCACAGAGTCACTGGAACACTCACCACCACACTTGACCCAAGTGACCCCAAGGTGCACTAACCATGATTAGGAAATGATCTTCTGAGACTTGTATCTCAGACCTCGTGAGAGGTATCAACAAACCATTAGGGGCTATGAGATCATGTTTCTGAGGTCTACAATAACCTCTCTTGGTTTTGGGTGATTTGACTTCATTTGCATTTGGCAAGGCGATCTCAATCGATGCCAAAACTTGCAGTGAGGGTTAGTTGAAAGTAGCTCAATAATGTATCTTTCAAACCGTCCATCTTGGCATCAAACCGTCTACTCCATCAACTCCAGTTGGCCGAGTAAATACCAGTGACAATCCCATTCCACCCACGGAGTCACTGGAACACTTGTGACTACGCTCGACCCAAGTGACCTAACAACACAAGTGCTACATTTCTCTATGGATTTACTAAACCCCAATATGATAAGTTATATACACAGTGAGTATATACTGTTAGGAATAAGGTGTCTCAACCTTGGATAATTCATATTCTTATTATTTGTTTTGTAAAATATATTTCTTGCAAATAATGTTGATGTGTCAGCATCTTGAATTATGTGTAAGGAGATCATGGCTAAAACGGTTATGACGGATTCCTATGACACGTAAGAGCTATGTCAGGAAGATTCAATGATAGGTGAAGACATGTGGCAACTGATAAATTTAAGTATTGTACACTCTTCCCCAATCGTGGGGTTTGGGGCATCACCCCGAAAAAAAATTTGGGGTTCCTATTTTCTCAGAGAATGGTAAAACCCTAATACGGTTATCTTTGGGAGTAGCCCTAAAAAGTGAAGCACATGATATAAGCTTTTTTAGGGCTGCAAAGAGATGTGATGCGAGTGTATGGTTGAAATTTTTTTATGCTGTCGTGATTTGTCTTCAAGGTTTTGGAAATCTTCTGAAAGAACTTGCATTGCAAGTGTATTGTAAGTTGTAATAGTTTTGATCAATACATTGTGCAGGTTTTGGAGTGCTAGGGTTTTTACCGAAAGGTTTCCCCAGGGTATATCATTGTGTCATTCTCTATTTTTCTGTATGCATGGTATGTGGTTGCAATATCTTTGTTAAAATAGTTAACGAATCTGAAATTGTAAAGATTTATAAGAATTTGCACAATACTCTCCTATAGAGATTAGCGTAGGAAGCTGTTTCCGCACCTGACTTTCCTTACAAGTGGTATCAGAGCTTGATCAAATTTTGATCCTAGTTGTTGGGTAGGATTTTTTGAGCTGATCTCAAGTTTGAGTGGGAGTTTTTTGCAGAGCATTCTGAATCTTATTTGCAGATTGAGATGGCAAGTTCATCATATGGAAGAATGGAGGTGGAGAAATTTAATGGCACTAATTTCGAGTTGTGGAAACTCAAGATGGAAGACATGTTGGAAGATCGTGACCTATGGGAAGTGACTTCAAGTGCTACAAGACCAGCAACTATAGCTCAAGCAGATTGGGATATCAAAGACCATAAAGCTAAGGGTCTCATAAGACTGTTTAACTGATGCAATTCTTCTGAATGTTCTAGATGAGAAAACTGCAAATAGTTTGTGGGAAAGACTTGCGGCTGTGTATCAAGCCAAATCTCTGGTGAACAAGTTATTCCTGAGGAAGAAGTTGTACAATCTGTGAATGAAGGAAGGTGGATCCTTAACAGATCATTTAAATGCATTTAATCTGCTGGCTGCATAGTTGACATCAGCTGGTGTCAAGTTAGAGGAGGAGGATCATTGCTACACACTTTTGTGTTCTTTACCAGAATCATGGGACCATCTTGTGATGGCTCTTGAAAGTACATTATTCACCTTCAAAATGGATGATGTGGTGTCTTCACTGCTATCAGAGGAGATGCGGAGAAAGGCTTCCATTTCAGAAAAAGAAGCCCTTGTTGTTCATGGGAGATCCACTGAAAGAGGGAAGAAAAATGACAATAAGGGTAGATCCAAATCCCATGGGAGGTCAAAGACTTTCAATAAGTCCAAGGAAAAATGTTGGAACTGTGATAAATCTGGGCACTTCCGTAAAGACTACAAAGAGCTGAAGAAGAAGAAGAAAGGTTCAGATTCAACTTCAGAAAGATCTCAAGAAGATGGTGATGCATTCATCGCAGCTTTGGCAGCCCATGCATCTGATGATGTGTGGTTGGTTGACTCAGCTGCATCTTTTCACATGACCTCTCATCGAAACTGGTTCTCAAAATATGAAGAGTTCGATGGTGGAAAGGTGTACTTGGGTGATGATTCTCACCTAAAGATAGTTGGATGCGGAAGGGTCACTATCAAATTTCTTGATGGATGAGTAAAGGGAATCAACGGAGTTATGCACATTCCGGGTTTGGCACAAAACCTATTATCTATAAGTATGCTGAATGATGTAGGTGTGCAAGTTGTTTTTTCGAAAGAAGGATGCAAGATGATGAGAGGATCGATAGTGCTTGCAAGGGGTACTAGGAGAGGTACCTTATTTCAGCTAGATGCATGTATTCCTCTATGTAATAGTTCTTCATCCTCACCATCTGAACAAGTAGTGAAGAAGTCTACGGCTATTGGTTCCGATGGTAGTGCAAACACTTTGGAAGGTAAGCTTCTTGTAGAAAAGACAATGTTGTGGCATATGAGATTTGGCCACATTGGTGAAAAGGGTCTCAGAACCCTGAAAAATAAAAATCTCATTGAGGGGTTAAATGATTGCAATCTCGAGTTTGACTTCTATGAACACTGTGTCTATGGTAAATAAAATCATGTTCAGTTTTACTCTAGTTCTCACAAATCTTCTGATGTTTTGGATCTTATTCATTCTATTGTATTTGGTCCAGTAAAAGTTCCTTTAATCTCCAAGTCTATATTTTTTGTATCTTTCATAGATGATTACAGTAGAAGGACATGGATTTATTTTCTTAAAAGTAAGACACAAGTCTTTAGTTGGTTCAAGGAATTTAAAGCTCTTGTAGAGAATTAGACTAGTAAGAAGATTAAGTGTGTGAGAACTAACAATGGTGGTGAGTTTTGCTTAGCAGAGTTTGAACAGTTCTATAAAGAATAAGGTGTCGAGAGGCATAAGACAACTCCTTATACCCCATAGAAAAATAGAGTTGCAGAGAGAATGAACAGGACACTGATGGAGAAGGCTAGGAGTATGCTTAGTGGAGCTGGTTTAGAACAAAGGTTTTGGGCCGAAGTTGTGGCCACTGTGTGCTAAAATTTTGTCACACTTCTATGAATCCTTACATGCAAGAAAACTCAAGAATGAGCCCTCACAAATCGATCCATAGCTCTTTATGCATGGAGTTGCAAGATTTGTAAAATTGCTCTCAGCTAGAGCTATAAACTCATGACCTTGCTAGTCAACCACACAATGAGAGATTCCAAATGAATGCAATGCTATGCAAATTTATATGAGAATGAAAATTAATCTTGTGAGAATGAAGATGCAATTAATCTATGAAAATGGAAATGAAAGAGTTACAAACCCTCTAATTAAACTATGTGAGATTAATCTAAAATATGAAAGGAAATGATACCATGATAATGCAACTATGATGCAAACTAGGATGTGATGTAGATGCAAGATGAATGCCAATGATGCTCCAAATCTTCAAAACTTGATGCAAGAATATCTCCAAAAGCTTCAATGACTTAGAAAACCTGTAGCATAATAATTCAAGTATGTATGGTGTGTGCAAATGAGGAAGAGAGCTCTTCTTTTATAGGAAGTGAAAAACAATGGACCATGGAGATTAAGAGGCAAAAGACTTAATCAACGATGGAGAAAAAAAGAAGCTTGATCCTTGTGCACAAATATCCTCCAATAAGAAAATTAGAAGCATTTACTTTATGTTGAGCATTCAATTTATGTTCATGTGAGGCAAAAGTACTTTTCTTTTATTTTTTATTTTATTTTTTTTTATAAATAAGAATTAAATGCTTTATTTGTGCAACAAGGATAAGAAGAAAAGTGGAGATTTTTTATTTAAATAAAAGGGGAGGAAATTCCTTTTAATTAAATAAAGGCTTAGGATAAAGTGATTTTATTATTTAATTAAAAGAGATTTTTAATTAATTAAAAGAGAGCATATTCTCTTAATTAAATAAGATTTTTATTTTTTATTTCTTTTAAATTAAATAAGGCTCAAACTTTAGGAAATATTGAATTGATTATGATTTGATCAAGAAAATTGATATAATTGAAAAATATTGATTTTTAAAAATATTGATTCAGAGATTTGATAAATTGCAGAAATGGGGCCCAAAGTCTAGGCGACCATTTTAGGGTGCATACATTTGCCCCTCTTTGACTAATGTGTGATCAATTTGGGAACACATGTAGTCAAAGAATGAAATTACAATGTGAGATCGATCTGGGATCATAAAACAACTCAGATGTGAGGTCGATTCGGGATCACATCTGGACAAACATAAACAAAAGATTCTGGACATGAGGTCGATTCGGGATCATATCCAAAATAAGAGATAAGAATCTCAAGCTTGAGCAAAAACTCATAAAAAGATGTCTGAATCAAGAAAATCAAGGAAATCGGGGATGAGAATCCCATAAATATTGCCCCCTCAGAGTCGAAATCGAAATCAGATAGAGAGGAACAACATATTGATAAAGATTGATCAAATCAGAATGAAATCACAACTGAAGATAAGGGAGCATGATAAGATAACCATCAAACAGTGAAGATATGCCCCAGGTTGACTAGGTTTGACTGGAAAAGATATAAGATAAAGATTAAGTCAAACCTTAGAGAGAGGAAGTGAAAGGGGTGAATGAAAGACTAGAAGTTTGGAAGACATGGAAAGGAAGAAATTCCATCAAAGATTGAAGAATTATGCCTCAAAAGGTTAGTCAACTGCGTAGAAGAATGAGAAAGCTTGGAAACGCGACTCAGATTTTGATTTCAAGTCCGAAAATGGATAGAAAATGATGTGATATGAAAGACCAGAAATGAAAGATATGATCAAGAAGAATCAGAAAATGAGCACAGTTGACCAACTAGTCTGTAGATGATAAAAAGGAGAGCTCTCTCCATATGCAAGATGCAAAAATTAAACTATGATGAACCTAAAAATGCAAGCTACTATGAAAGTGGTTGACTTGCAAGGTCACAACACCTATAGACATCTAATTATCATCATCGAGCGTTATTGGTAGCGTCATAAGATCATACAATGCACACTAGCATAACTATGTGTATATGAATATGATCTTTATCAGATAGAAATGTGGAAATCTCACCTAGGCATCAAAGACATGTAGGTCAAGATGACTAATGCAGTGAGATCACCTAAGTTTGATATGGCAAGATTATGCTTGTATGAAGACACATGAAAGTCAGGATAACTAGAAGCATGCACTTACAAAACAGTCAAGGATAATACCTTGTCAATCCATAGTGTCAAGTAAGACCAGCATAAATGCTCATGACAGGTAGGACCAACAAAATATACCCACAAGCAGATAAAGAAATAAAACATGTTCTCATTCCCTCAGTCTTCTAGCTATGCATCATCGAAAACTTCTCAGAGAGAGACCACTCATCAAAGAAATCCTCATAGACATCACACAAAGAAAAATAAAGTCAACATATATCAAGCGAGTTGATTTTTTAAGTGCGTGTGTGTTGGTCATAGAGTCAGACTCTGGTTATCACATCTACAAATGAGAAATATCGCATCATACTTAGACTATTGGGTAAGACATCTGATAAGTGTTAAGAAACACTCGATGTAGGGGTAGTGTTGAAAAACACAGTTTGGGTGGTGTTGAAAAACACTTGTTGTGAAATTCCCCAAGAGCCAAACGCACCTAAAAGACCTATGCTAATAGGTATGCCCTTTAGACAAAGACAAAGACCAATTCTAGACCAAGGCAAATAAGGTCAAGGCATGATGGAAAGTGGCTAAGTGTCGAGGACGCATGCTAACAAATAGGGGTGCAAAGGCCTCAAGTAGCGCCTGTTTCCAGGTTTTCACCACTTGGATTTATTGTAATTTTATTTTTTTCTTTTTTTTGTATTTTTGCTACCAAGGCGCTTGTTTCCAAGTTTTCACCAAGGCACTTTTTCTATTTTTTTTGAATTTTTGAATTTTTATTTTTTTTTTATATTTTTTTAGAACTTTTTATGCTTTTTAAGATTTTTTCAGCATCATATATCAATTTTTTGATATTTTTTCAGGACCAATAAGATATATACAAAGGATGCCCCTAGACAGAATGGGCATCAAACTCCCAAGCAAGATCACATCATGTAGTCCCAATGTCTAGCAAGGTGGGGAACAAGAGGGATTAACAAGCTGGTGGAAGAGATGGAGGAAAGGAGAATGAAGGCGAACAGAAGGAAGAAATCCTCAAGGTCAAACTCCTCAAGAGTACCCAAGCTAGGGAAAAAAAATTGTCATGCAAAGCACATTTGGACAAGCAATGAGAGGTCAGCATAGGATAAGTCACAAAGGCGTAATGCAAAAGAAGGAAATGATGCAGTCCAAAGGAGTAGACATGTCAAGAGGCTTCATAGCATCATGTTTTACTCTTTTGTTAGATCAAGACCAAGGGGGAAAAGAATAGTGAAAGGCTAGAATGAATGGAGGAAAAATGAAAGTGAAGGCTAAACATGAAAAGAATGAAAACAAGATCATCTTAAGATAGCTCACAAGATAGCTAAATGTTTGTGTATAGTTCAACATTGTCAAGATCAAAGATGGAATGGAATGGATGAAACATGTAGAAGAACTACGCATGATGCCTGATTGCCAAATTTTCATCATGGTACTTATCCAAGGTGCCACAAGGGAGTGGTTTTCACCATAGGATGAATTTATTTCTCTTTACTTTTGCTACCAAAGTGCCTATTTCCAGGTTTTCACCATGACACATTTTCAAATTTTTTTATTTTTTTTATTTTTCTCATTCTTTTATTTTTTGAATTTTTTATTTTTTGAAAAAAGGCAAGCTTTTTAGATAATGTTCCTTGAAAGGATAAACCATGATATGTCAAGGATTCAAAATGATATGCTCAAAGATGCTAATAGGGAAAAGAAGATAGAAGAGAAAAATGGAAGACAAAGTTTTGTGTAAAGCGAGTGAGGTTGGAAGATAGGAGGAATAGGCATATGACGAAAAAGGATAGAAAGTAGAAGGATAATGAATGGAAGGATTGTGAAAGGGTAGATGGAAAGGAAGGAAAGATCAACATCAACACACACCTTGAAGAGTGGTGAGAGGGTGGAGAAAACTTGAATGAAGGAATACGAGAAGGAATATGGTGAATATTTAAGAGAGGCTGGGGTTCAAGCACATGGAATTGAAGAATATTTTTAGAAGAAAATGAAGTGGAAGCCTTTGGAAGCTTGAATGTCAACTTTACTTTTTGTTCAACATAAGACTCTTTCACACGGTGGGCACCAAAAATGTGTGCTAAAATGTTGTCACACTTCTATGAATCCTTACATGCAAGAAAACTCAAGAATGAACTCTCACAAATCGATCCATAGCTCTCTATGCATGGAGTTGCAAGATTTGTAAAATTGCTCTCAGCTAGAGCTATAAACTCATGACCTTGCTAGTCAACCACACAATGAGAGATTTCAAATGAATGCAATGCTATGCAAATCTATATGAGAATGCAAATTAATCTTATGAGAATGAAGATGCAATTAAGATTTGAAAATAGAAATGAAAGAGTTACAAACCCTCTAATTAAACTATGTGAGATTAATCTAAAACATGAAAGGAAATGATACCATGATAATGCAACTATGATGCAAGCTAGGATGTGATGTAGATGCAAAATGAATGCCAATGATGCTCCAAATATTCAAAACTTGATACAAGAATATCTCCAAAAGCTTCAATGACTTAGAAAACTTGTAGCATAATAATTCAAGTATGTATGGTGTGTGCAAATGAGGAAGAGAGCTCTTCTTTTATAGGAAGTGAAAAATAATGGACCATGGAGATTAAGAGGCAAAAGACTTAATCAACGATGGAGAAAAAAAGAAGCTTGATCCTTGTGCACAAATATCCTCCAATAAGAAAATTAGAAGCATTTACTTTATGTTGAGCATTTAATTTATGTCCATGTGAGGCAAAAGTACTTTTCTTTTATTTTTTATTTTATTTTTCTTTATAAATAAGAATTAAATGCTTTATTTGTGCAACAAGGATAAGAAGAAAAGTGGAGATTTTTTATTTAAATAAAAGGGGAGGAAATTCCTTTTAATTAAATAAAGGCTTAGGATAAAGTGATTTTATTATTTAATTAAAAAAGATTTTTAATTAATTAAAAGAGAGCATATTCTCTTAATTAAATAAGATATTTATTTTTTATTTCTTTTAAATTAAATAAGGCTCAAACCTTAGGAAATATTGAATTGATTATGATTTGATCAAGAAAATTGATATAATTAAAAATGCTGATTTTTAAAAATATTGATTCAGGGATTTGATAAATTGCAGAAATGGGGCCCAAAGTCTAGGCGACCATTTTAGGGTGCATACAGCCATTGCTTATTATCTGGTTAACAGATCTCCTACATCAGCTCTTTTTGGTAAGACACCCATGGAGGTGTGGTCTTGTAAGAAGCCTTCAATTAGACATCTTTGTGTTTTTGGTTGTGAAGCTTATGCACATGTTCCAAAGGAGAAAAGATCTAAGTTGGAAAACAAAGCTGTTAAATGTATTTTCATCGGATACAGTGTTGGTGTGAAAGGATACAAGCTTTGGGATCCTCTGACTAGTAAGGTGTTGTATAGTAGAAATGTTATTTTCAGAGAGCTAACATCTTCTTCTATTGTGCTACAACCAGATGAAAAAGAAAAGGAAAAAGATGTTGTTCAGTTGCCTCCTACCCCTGAGAAGACTGAACAGAGAGACCATGTTGGGCCTAATGATGAGGAGAGCTCTAGCAACTCTGATAGTTCAAAAGAAGAGGAAGAACAACCTCAACCGCAGCCCTTGAGGAGATCCATGAGAGAAAGAAAGCAACCAGAAAGGTTTGGTTATTCTATATTAGATTCCAATTGTGCCTTTGCTTTGATTACTAACACTAATGAGCCTAGATCTATGAAAGAGGCTTTGGGCATGGAAGATGTAGGTTCCTGGATTGATGCTGTGGATGATGAGATGGCTTCATTGGAGAAAAATAAAACTTGGGACCTTGTACCTTTGCCTAAAGGGAGAAAATCTATTGGCTGTAAATGGGTGTTCAAGAAGAAATTTTGTGCAGATGGCAGTGTTGAAAGGTACAAAGCTAGATTGGTTGCAAAGGGGTATTCACAGGTAGAGGTAATAGATTATGGTGAAATATTCTCTCCTGTTGCAAAGTTGACATCCATTAGATTTTTGTTATCTCTTGCTGCATCATATGATTTAGAGATAGAACAGATGGATGTGAAGACAGCTTTCCTTCATGGTGATTTGGAGGAAGAGATTTATATGTCACAACCTGAGCACTATATTGTTAAAGGTAAAGAATCCTTAGTTTGCAGATTAAAGAAATCTCTATATGGTTTGAAGCAATCTCCTAGGATGTGGTACCTTAAGTTTGATGCCTTTGTGTTGTCAATTGGATTTGTAAGATCAAAATCAGATCATTGTGTTTATTTCAGAGTTGAAAATGATCACCTTCTTATTGTTGCATTATATGTTGATGATATGTTGCTGTTTGGGAAGGGTAAGGGTATGATTTCTGATTTTAAATCTCAGTTGTCAGCACAGTTTGAGATGAAAGATCTTGGGGTAGCTAGGTACATCTTGGGTATGGAAATCAGTAGAGACAGGTCTAACAGAAAACTTTGGTTGAGTCAGAGTAAGTATGTGAAGTCTGTGTTGGACAGGTTCAGCATGGCAGATTGTAGACCACTATGTGTTCCTATTTCTGTGGGAACAAAGTTATCTGTAGATGATTGTCCAAAATCTCCTAGTGAGGTGGAGGACATGAGTAGAGTACCTTATGCTAGTGCAGTTGGTAGTCTTAAGTATACTATGGTCTGTACTAGACCAGACATTGCCCAAGCAGTGGGAGTCCTGAGTCAGTTTATGGCTAACCCTGGACGGGTACATTGGGATGCAGTTAAGCGAGTATTCAGATATTTGAGGGGTACATCAGATTACTCCATATGTTATCATGGTAACTCTTCTAGATCTTCGTATTCAGTTTGTATTCGTGGGTTTGTGGATTCAGATTGGGCAGGTGATATTGACAGCAAGAGATCCACCAGTGCTTATGTGTTCACTATATTTGGTGGTGCCATTAGTTGGATGAGTAAGCGACAACCTGTGGTTGCTTTGTCCACTACAAAAGCTGAGTACATGGCTGCTACTCATGCTTGTAAAGAAGCCATTTGGCTTAAAAGATTGTGTTCTAATGTTGGTGTTGATGCAGAACAGATTACTATTTGGTGTGACAGTCAGAGCGCTATTTGCCTTGCAAAGAATCCAACTTTCCATGCCAGAACGAAGCACATTGATGTGTAGTTTCACTTTGTGAGAGATATGGTGGAAGATGGAAAGGTAAATTTGGAGAAGGTAGATACTGTGATGAATGTTGCAGATGCATTAACAAAACTAGTGGGCACTGAGAAGTTCAGATGGTGTTCGGAGTCTATGGGCCTTTTGACCTATAGCGGTTAGTTCCTATTATGTTCCTGTTGCTCTTACAAGGTGTTCGACAAGTGGGAGAATGTTAGGAATAAGGTGTCTCAACCTTGGATAATTCATATTCTTATTATTTGTTTTGTAAAATATATTTCTTGCAAATAATGTTGATGTGTCGGCATCTTGAATTGTGTGTAAGGAGATCATGGCTAAAACGGTTATGACGGATTCCTATGACATGTAAGAGCTATGTCAGGAAGATTCAATGGCAGGTGAAGACATGTGGCAACTGATAAATTTGAGTACTATACACTCTTCCCCAATCGTGGGGTTTGGGGCATCACCTCGAAAAAAAATTTGGGGTTCCTATTTTCTCAGAGAATGGTAAAACCCTAATACGGTTATCTTTGGGAGTAGCCCTAAAAAGTGAAGCACATGATATAAGCTTTTTTAGGGTTGCAAAGAGATGTGATGCAAGTGTATGGTTGGAATGTTTTTATGCTGCTGTGATTTGTCTTCACAGTTTTGGAAATCTTTTGAAAGAACTTGCATTGCAAGTGTATTGTAAGCTGTAATAGTTTTGATCAATACATTGTGCAGGTTTTGGAGTGCTGGGGTTTTTACCAAAAGGTTTCCCCAGGGTATATCATTGTGTCATTCTCTATTTTTCTGTATGCATGGTATGTGGTTGCAATATCTTTGTTAAAGTAGTTAATGAATCTAAAATTGTAAGGATTTATAAGAATTTGCACAATACTCTCCTATAGAGATTAGCGTAGGAAGCTGTTTCCGCACCTAAGTTTCCTTACATATACATAGTATTGAAATAATGTAGTACTAAGTGGCTCAAGTGGGATTACAAGTTGGATTAAGGGCTGTGGGATTTGTGACGTAGTAGAGTGGGTATATAGAGTATAATATCAGCACCTGTCTTTGTAATTTAACTTCAACAAGATATAATTTAAATTGTAATGATAATCATAGTCAAGACATAACTTCACCATTCAATTCCATAAACATGAATAATAAATATGTCTACAAAAAATGACACAAATATAACATAAAAATGAACATGTTCTATATATAGAAAGTATCAAATGTATCAAAAGTATCTCCATATACAAATATGGCACATGTCATTTCAAAATGTCTACAAAATCAATGTTTCAAGGTGTATAATGTGGCATATATGCCATCTCAAAATGTGCCAAGTGGCATCTCTAAATGACCACAAAACTAAAACTACATCCTATGCCATAGGGGGATCATCAAAATGTCACCTCTTTGAAGAAGTGTTTGGCTCTGATTGATCCTGCATCAAAAATGAGTTCAAACCCAAGTTAGATTGCTTAATTTATATGATTTGTACACACACACACACACACATCATAATTCAAACACTAATTTAATTTAAATTATAACTAAATACAAACATATGTACCTTGCCTCTTGGTCGCCTACCACGACCAGGTGTCCTAACACAAGTCTTTGGTAGCAAAGGGACAATGCCGCCATAACCAACTCCGACCTATAAATCTATATTTGCAATAATGAGATTAGTAGAGTGGTTCAACATAGAGTAATAAATTTACAAAATAGGGTGATAGCATAATAAAATTACAAATTGATTGAACTAAAATTAAAACTTACATCCACTGATCCCTCCTTTGGAATAGTGGGCCGGGTCAACAAAGATACAAAGGATTCTCATGAGCCCTCCCTCACACTAGGAGTAACCTATGAGAGTAAAAAGATTGTCAATTATATATAAATGTACTTCATCATAACAACCCTGGTTACAAAATATAAATAAACTCTTGTAAAAGTCTACGTACAATTGGGCTATCACTTTGAATTGAGATGCTTGTCAGCTTAGGCTCTTGAACCCGTGTCGGAACATCATCAAGAGCCACACCCTATACGATAAAGTGCAAGTAAAATATTTATTACTACACACAAGTGGCATACATATGCATGCATAATTAATCTTAAACAATTAATTACTTTTCCTTTGTCGACACTTGATGAAGGAACCCCCTTGTGCCCCCCACTAACATCACCTGTAGCTTGCAAGAGTACAATAAGATGACAATATATTAGTAAATGTATGAATTTTATTGCTCTAATTGATAGAGATTTAAGCATGTACACCAAATGATATAAAAAAAATTAATGGGTACATAATTTATAATATACCGTATAGGCATCAAGGCCAAATGAAATGGCCGAAAGTGTGGAGTCATCCACCTGTCTCAACTCCTCTATCATCAACTGAACATAAATGGAAAAAATATATATACATAAGTGCATGTAATCATTAAAACTAATCTAAATAAATAAATTATTTTTAAATTAAATAAGTCATGTGATAAATTTATTTATAATGTTTACTCTTACCATATCAACATGAGTCCATGGCTCTACGTACACCTCTTGAGCACTCTCATGAGATGTAGATGCTCGATGAGGTGTTGCAGCCTCTGCAACTGCATCTCCTATATCCTCCTCATCAATAACATACTGATATGTATCGCAATTAGTAAGCGGTCCAAGGCACATATTCTTGCATATAATGCAAATATGGGGCTCGCATACATGTGAACTCCAACGAGATGTCGATGCGCAAGCATCATCCACACCAGGAGGCAACACTGACCTGGTTTGCATGATCAACTGATCACTCAGAAAATGAATGGCCCTGATAGTCTATAAGGCAGCCTCTACAATGATATCGGGATGTTGCACTAGAGGAGGGGGTGCGACATCAGTGGGGGGGACAAAGGTAGTGGCCTTTTTTGCGCTGGGCAAATGGCCTAGTCTAAGGAGCTCCTCCGCCTACGCCCATGTTGGGCCTCATGCTAAAATAATTAACATTTTGACCAAGCACAAACTCAACATACAATTTTTTTATGAAATTAAAAGGGATCTCCAAATTGCTATGGGGTGGTTTATCAAAAACCATCCACCAGCGATCTCAAAAGTGTTTGCGCATTGCTTCATTTGTGCACCATTTTATTGATAATTTGGGCTTTTGGGGTCAACTTGTAATCCGGTTTTAGGATTCACAAAAAGGGAGGCTATATCTTCTTTAGTTATATTAAGGGTCGCAATCCCATCATGGTCAAGCTCGTCATCAAATTGGGCATGCATATCATCACGCCAATGAAGAGCAACATTATGTTGTTGCATGAGTGTGTCAATGTTTTCAGAAATAATATTTAGGGTGGCAAGCATGGGACCTAATGTAGGTATATTCTAATATGTGTTTTGGAAACCTCATATTGTGTTCAAATTATCTTGTATCAAATCTTCTAAAGATTGAGGGTTTTGAGACGGGGGATTGTTTTGGGGATCGTTATTTGGTGCGGGGGGGTTATTTTCTTCATTGTTGTCCTCCATGCCTGATTAAATAAAAAAAAAATCTAAATTTCAATTTGATTTCAAATATTATTACAAAAATAAATACAAAACTCTATTTCAACCAAAAAAACTACATTTAGCATCAAAATGAAATAAAATAATAAAAATATACAAAGAATATACTTACTGTATATATTGCAGAGTCGAATTCATTGTTGCGGAAATCAGATACCTAAAAAAATTGAGTATCGGATATATGGAGTCGTTTTACAAACCAAAAGCAATGAGAGAAATGAGAAACATGGCCCACGGGTTTTGATTTATGCCATAGGTTTCGGGTACCCGATATTTTCGAGTACCCGATATTTTCAGGTACCTGATATTTTTGGGTACTCGATATTTTTAGGTACCTGATATTTTTAGGTACCCGATAAGGATTGTGCTTTGGTGTCAGGTTTTCCTAGGTGTACTGACACCCAGGCCTACTAAAAAGTCAACAAGTGTTTTCATGCACTTTTGGACGAGTGAAAAGTGAATATTTTTCACATTGCCACTTTTTGGCCCCTCATGATCTTGCACATACCCATATATTGTAGGTAACACTATGCCCCAAAATAGACAAATGTCTTTTGTTTAGACTCAGATTGGTTTTAGTAGGAAAACAATATCACGATATGTTAAGAGGAGAATGTTTTTGGATGATAGAACCTTGGAAGGTAATTGGGAAATCATGTGTAGAGCTCCTCATTCTAATTATTTTGGAATCAAGAATTTGGGAATCTGAAGAGATGAAACATGTGTAGAGCTCCTCGATCATGAACTTGGGAATTCATGTGTAGAGATCCTCATTCTTGAATGAGGATAAATCAAGTATTATCATTCCAAAATAATGTGACCAAATTCTTGATTCCCTCATGAACGAGGTGACTCGATCTATACCCTGGAGAGATGAATGTGGAGGTCTCGGAACTGTCTAAAACTGTGCTTCCAGATCTACAATTTTGAATCTAAAGCTCCATAAATATGCACCTGCACACAAGAGAATGAGAAATTGTTGGGGGAAAGGGGCTTGCCTTATTCAAGCCCCTATATAGGAATTAACCTTGAAATGAAGTAAGTAAAACATGTGAAACAAGATAAATGTAAATATTACCTTGACTATCAAACCCTCATGGATGGATCTAGATCTACTATATCTACAAAAATGAATACTTGCTTTCGTGAATGAATGCAAGGAGTCTTCACAAATAGAATAGATCAATACTTTCCCAAATCATAGATCATGGATGTATGTATTCTTGAATGTATAAGGAGAGGAAAGAATAATATATGTAGATCTTGTTGCTCAATTGGGAATTCCTCTACTAATCCATCGTGGGAAAGGAATTCACATAATCAATGGAAGATGTGCCTTAAAATGGATGGATAGAAGATAGCCTTCAAATCTTGGAGCCAAAGCCTTTCTAACTTGCTAGAAACCACTAAAAAGCTCTTAAATGCACTTTTGACCTAATTGCTTGCACTTAAATTGCTTGAGATGTTTTCTTAGAATGAGATGTCTTAAATGTGAAAATGAGAGGAAGGGGCCTCCTTTTATAGTGAATCAATGAGTATCTTAGTTTCTGGATTCGATTGTGTAGACTTTTTTACCATCAACGTTTGGGATTGTACTCTTTGACATCTTGATGATGGATCATGTAGTATGATCTAAAACGTTGACGGTAAAAAAGTCTACACAATCGAATCCAGAAACTAAGATACCATACGTATGGATTGTGGAAATCTAATAGAATCAATGAGTGTTAAGTGTTCCATTCATTCTCATGAAAGAGTTTTTGTGAATCAGTACTTGTGAAATATGGGTCAATGAGTTTAACTCAAAAACTACTCATTTCCAACTATAATAGGAAAAAGATAAAAATCAATCTCCCTAGCATAACACTCCAATGCAAATCCATACCCTATTTCATATTCTCTCTTTCTAGCATAAGATAGGAGGACCCTATTTATTTTATTTAAATTTTACAAATATTACATATTTCATAAAAAATTTAAGATCATTAAAGACGTTGAGCTTATTGATTCAAATATACATTTTTTAAAAAAGCTACTTTTTAAAAAAAATTGAATCTAGTTTGTTTAAAAGTTTATTTATATATATGTTTAAATTTTAATAATATTTTTTATAAATTAATTTATTTAACAATTTAATTATATTTAATTTATATTAATTAAAATTTCAAAGTACTTATTTTAATAATATTTTAATTTTAACAAATTAATTCTACTAAATTTATATTGTTTATAAATTTATTATTTAGTATTAAATTACATATTTTTTATTAATTTTCTACTTAATTTCTTTATTTAGATTTAACTTTAATTTTAGTTGAACTATTTTTTTTTATTAAGTTACAATGCTTTGAAGTTTATATAATTATTTTAATTTCTGACTATTTTTGTTTTAATTTTTAAATGATAAATATAATATGTATTAATTACAAATTACTTAAGAAGTAGATAATATTTTCCTAGCAAGTTAAATTGTGATATTGAAATCAAGTGTGTAGCATTCAAGTCAAACTCGTTGACCTATATTTCATGAGTAGTGGTTCACAAGAACCCATCAACCCCTCTCTCCAGAGAATGAATGGATCTAGATGATGCTCAGTTGCATCGAGTCCCTTATTTAATGTAAAGTAATGTCATTTCATTTGTATATAAAATTTTGTGATTTATTTAGTTTTAAAATTAAATTTTATTGAAAATTTGTTAGCCAATTTTTATCAAGTAGTATTCTAATTTAAAATGATATGCATATCTTGGTGGTTTGATTTGTTGGATTGGATCGCTTAATGTTGTCCCATTAAATATACAATTATATTATAAAAAAGACCATTTTTCTCTAATGGACCTTCCAAATATGTTCAATGTACCCATTGCACATTGCTAGTAGATTTTAAATTGATCCATATCAAAAGATGGTACCAAGATGGTACCAAGCTAACTAAAACACTATTTTTTTATAGTTATATTTATATTATACATAAACCTACATGTCTTTGAATAAAAAGTTGTATTAATCATGTAACATCACTATTAACTATAGAAAGCGTGACAAATACATATTAACTATAATAGATTTTCACAATCCATGATCCCATGATTAGTAATCATGTAACATCACTATTAACTATAGAAAGCGTGACAAATACATATTAACTATAATAGACTTCCACAATCTATGATCCCATGATCAATAATCATGTAACATCACTATTAACTATAGAAAGCGTGACAAATACATATTAACTATAATAGATTTCCACAATCCATGATCCCATGATCATAATCATGTAACATCACTATTAACTATAGAATGCGTGACAAATACATATTAACTATAATAGATTTCCACAATCCATGATCCCATGATCTTACTGTTATACTTTATGCTTGTGCTTTGGGTAAGATTGTGCATTAAAAAAAACTCACAAGCACACGCAATCTTAGGCAATCTTATCCAGAGGCGTAAAGTTCAATCCAGAAAAGTAAACAATTTAAAAATGAGACCTAAAACTGCCACGCCACAAATAGACGTGGCAAATGCATATTGCAAGAAATATCCGGTTCACTGATCCCATTAATGGAAGAACCGTGGAAAACAGTATTTAATTACAGTAAAAACCCTAACGCAACCCAGAAATTTTATTCCTTTACATTGAAGAACTTTACAGAGCTCAAATCATCACAACAACAGTGTGTTACATGACAGAAAGAAATAACAGAAAGACAAGTAATTAAGAGGCGGGGTTTGGATGCTTTAGGGTTTGAACGACCTCAACCCTAGCAACTCCCTGCGGAGCAGCAGAGGCTTTGGCCACTTCAACAACCCCTACTACTTCTTCTTCTTCCTCCTGCGCTTCGTCGATGTAATTGGGGTCTCCCTCGTCTATGGCGTCCGGAGGAAGATCGACAGCGCCTTCCGGCTCAGGGCCCTCCCATGTGAACTTTCCGCCGTGCCCTTTCTTCGAAGGAAGCCCCAAATATCCCTTCGCAGGGTGCCGTTCCAGCCGCTCCACTCCTCTCTGTACATTCTTCTGCCTCTGGTATTCTTGAAAGTGAGGCCGCGGATTTATATCCACCAAGTCCCCATCCTCCTTCGTCTTCGTCTTTGTCGTTGGCCTTCCACTCATTTTCACAGATAATTGCTACGGAATTTGTGTTGGAGATGAATGAGGTAATCAGAAGAGAAAGCGAAGAAGAGATATTTATGGTAGAAGAGGGAAATCTAGATCGTTCTTTCTGAGGGCGGTGCCGGGGCAGAGTCGTCTCGTATCTGCTACACGTCCCCCGAACCTTCTCGAATCGCGCGGTATTGCCAGCCTTGGAGAATGCTATCACCACCGTCTTAGTTGCCGTAATGGTGAGGGACTTCAAAGAGATGGGACATATTTTGGGGGGCAATTATGTACCCTTTCTTAGAAACCATGGCCACAATGATATCTTGGCAATACAAATAAATAAATAGGGCATTGTCTATGGTGCAACCAGAATGTGTGGTGTGGTTTATGGTGCAATCAGAATGCACTTTCAAAAAAAAACTTTATGCATAATCTATTTGGGGATAAGATTGACATGATATCTTAACTTTATCTAATTTTGGGCTTCACAAAATTCTATTTGGAAATTTCAAATCATTGCTAATTTTAGACAACATTTTACTTGACAAGTCCCCTTCTTATAATGACGGTTTCAGGGCCGCATTATCAAATATGATTCCACATTAGCATGCGTTTTGCCAAGATTTCCAAAAAGGCTCCAAAAAAAGTGAGGCTCCTACTTGTGCATTGAACAATGGTTTTTTGGTGCAAAGATGTGACATTGCATGATTGGCCACTTTTTAGATATAAGGAATACACTTCATTCAATCATGGTACAACCAATACTAACAACTTTAAAGTGACAACTATTGGTGCAATATTGCCAAAAATTTTGGGCATTAAACCAACAAGTGTTATATAACAATTATTGACATGGGTTGAACTACTAGTTCCTTTCCCCTACCACATCTGTTTTACTTGAACTTGAACATGTTGCATGACATTAATGATGGGAAGTGGCTATGCAACCATATAAATTGTCAGTTATATGAGTAAATAAATGTATTAGTGAATGTGTCTCTTATATGGTTGGAGATTTATATAATTGCATAGCCAATTCCTAAAGGATGGACCCTTTCTAGAGGGTGACAAACCATTTTGTAATAGACGAATGGTATTTTATAGACCCAATGTAAAGTATCAAGTTCACAATTTCAAGAAGATAAAGACAATGTTCTTTGCGATTGAGGGTCAATATCTAATTCACAACTTCAAGAAGATTGAGACAATGTCCTTTTTTGTTGAGTCATTATTGATGATAACTATTTGATTGAGAGAGGGGGTAGTTCATATGATCAAGGCACTCCTCCTGGCTCAAGGTTTACAACTTTTGGAAGTTTCACTCTTTTTAAAATTATCTTTTACTATTATATTGATTTTAAGATCTTGTAAATGATTATTGCTTTTTTACAAGATTGTATTACATGATGGGAGATGTTTTGTTTTTAAAGATCATGTGACATTTTGATTACAAATTAAAAATAAGCTATGTGATTATAGAAAGTGACTATAAGACCACTATTGCATTATGTAAAGATATGTTGTGAATATTCCTTATCATTTTAAATGTTATTTCATTGCAAAATCTCTTTTTCTAAAGCTAGAACAAAACTTATAACTTCAAAAGTTATTGACAACGATTGAAAATGACATGCAAAACTATGAGCCCTAATCAAGCCCAACCATAACCAAGGAATTCATAAAACATTCAATCATCATATCAAGACAACACTACTTCATAAAAGTAGAAAACACATGTTACTTAAACATCAAAATCACAATAAGAATGCTCTCATGAAACACTTGATTCCCTTGTCCTTCTATCTTCCAAGATCTTATGTGAATGGAATGTGAGTGCTCTTAGTTTTGTAGCACAAAGCACAATAGGCTAAGGAGAATGAAAATGGTTGATTGATAATGGAGATGATGGATGTAGAAAGGTTATGGCAATATGATGGTAATATGGGGGTGAACCCACAATAGTGGGTTACACTTTTTTTCCTGAACGGACACTGAACTCTACATTTTGAAAAAACTTTCAGATTCAGATGCATATTTTCGTTGAACCATTTGAAATTGGAGGATGAAGTAAATTAGAGTCTTTTAAGATTTTATGTCTAGATTCTATACACACACACACACACACACACACACACACACACATATATATTGATTTGAATAGTTTTTTCTTTCTCCCATGTAAACTGGTATGGTGCTGAAAATGTCATTTTCAAAGAGTAACATTATTTTCGTAGAGCATAACTTTTTTTCTAAAATAGATATGAATGTGATTATTTCAAATTTAGTTTCGTAACATCCATAAAGAGGGCATATAATTGGTTTGATGATATTATCACGATTATTACATATTTTATTAACGTTTGAAGTTGACTAAACCATAATTTTGACATGCCTTAACTATGTATAGCTTATAACTTGTGTATTTATCGAATTTCAAAAAAAATAAAATTGATAGAAAGTAGACTTGAAGACGGAGGGCACTGTTATTTTTTAAACAAAAAATTCTCTTTTCTACTATTTTTCATGGAACATCAAACTCAGAGGTTTATATTTGATTAAAAAAACCTACATTCAATTAACATCAAAAACCATATACATAATAAATTAAAAAATTGTCAAATCTATAATTGTTAGAAAGCTCATTCCGAGTACTTGTGCTATGAAAAAGGATGTATCCTTATTGTTCCATTTGATCTGTGCGCTTGAGGCCCAAAGCCATGAAATTCTCAAAATTTATTCAAAGTTTGCAAATAGGGCCTAATCAGGTACTTTCGATCGAAAGTACTTTCGATCTAAAGTACTTTCTGATTTAGAGTCAATTTAACTCTTCACTAAATTACTTTCGATAGAAAGTTAAAGTTGACTCTCAATAGAAGTTATGTCAGCCTATTTGGTGTCGTTTCAGGTTAATAATGATTACATATAAATAAATGTATGCTTTTCTCATCTCATTAATTCGAAAGCTACAAAATAATTCGCATTTTGGAGAATGAAGACTTTTGAAACTGTATTTTTTTTAATTTTGTCAAAATTTGGTGGAACAATTTTGCAACTTGTGATGGGAAATAGAAAGAGAAGGCTAAACAAGAGTACACAACATTATTCAGAAGAAACTGAACGAAGACTTCGTGAAGAAGCATGAGAAAGATATTATCATAGGAAACAAGGTATGTCTATGTCTCTCTCTGGATATTTTAAGTTGATGATTAGGACTTGTCTTAATGAATCATGTAATCGTGATATTCCAATACCTAATTAGACCTAATTTGATAAAGAAGGCCTAATTAGACTTAATAAGACTGATTGGGACCAATTAGAGGTCTAACTAGACCAATTAGACCTAACTAGACCTATTAGGACCAAGTAGACCTAACTAAACCTAACTAGGACCAATTAGACCAATTAGGACCTATTAGCCTGACCAATTAGATGTATTAGGACCTATTAGGACCAAATAGATCTAACTAAACCTAGCTAGACCTATTAGGACCTATTAGGACCAATTAGTCCACCTATTAGTACCAATTAGGATCAATTAGGACCAACTAGGACCTATTAGGACCAATTAGACCTATTAGAACCAATTAGAGGTCTAACCTAGACCAATTATACCTAACTAGACATATTAGGACCCATTAGGACCAATTGGACCTAACTAGACCTAATTAGGACCTATTAGGACCAATTAGACCTATTGCCTAACCTATTACGACCAATTAGACCTAACTAGACCTAACTAGGACCTATTAGGACCAATTAGACCTATTAGTACCAATTAGACCTAACTAGACCTATTAGGGCCTATTAAGACCAATTAGACCTAACTAAACCTAAGTAGGACCTATTAGGACCAGTTAGACCCAATAGGACCAATTAGAGGTCTAACTAGACCAATTAGACGTAACTAGACCTATTAGGACCTATTAGGCCTAAGTAGACCTAACTCGACCTGACTAGGACCTATTAGACCAATTAGGACCAATTAGACCTAACTAGACCTAACTAGGACCTATTAGGACCTACTAGACCAATTAGGACCAATTAGACCTAACTAGGACCTATTATGACCTATTAGGACCAATTAAAGGTCTAATTGTAGGCCAATTAGACCTAACTAGACACGTATTAGGACCTATTAGACCTAACTAGACCTAACTAGGACCTATTAGACCTAACTAGACCTTACTAGGCCTAATTAGGACCAATTAGAGGTCTAACTAGACCAATTAGACCCAATTAGGACCAATTAGGACCTAATTAGACCCAATTAGGACCAATTAGGACCTAATTAGACCCAATTAGACCTAATTAGGACCTAATTAGACCTAACTAGGACCTAATTAGACTCAATTAGACCCAATATGATCTATTAGGACTTATTTAAACCTATTAGGACCTATTAGTACCTAATTAGACTTAATTAGACCAATTAGGACCTATTCTAGGACCAATTATGACCTAATTAGGACTTAATTATGACCGATTAGGACCCAATTAGACCTATTAGGACCTATTAGACCCAATTAGACCTATTAGGACCTATTAGACACAATTAGACCTATTAGTTCACCAATTGGTTACACTTTGATGCCTAATTAGACATAGTTAGACCAATTAGACATAATATGAACCTATTAGGACCTAATAGGACTTAATATGACCTAATATGACCTATTAGTCCACCTAATTAGACTTAATTAAACCAATTAGACCCAATTAGGACCTAATTAGACCCAATTAGGAACTAATTAGACTTATTTAGACCAATTAGGACCTACTAGGACTAATTAGACCTAACTCTAGACCTATTAGACCTAATTAGACCTATTAGTCCACTAATTGGTTACACTTTAATGCCTGATTAGACCTAGTTAGACCAATTAGACATAATATGAACCTATTAGGACCTAATATGACCTATTAGGACCTAATTAGACCCATTAGGACCTCTTTTTACCCATTAGGATCTATTTATACCTATTAGGACCTAATTAGACTTAATTAGACCATTTAGGACCTATTAGGACCCAATTAGACCCAATTAAGACCTATTAGGACTAATTAGACCTAACTCTAGACCTATTAGGACCAATTAGACCTATTTATACCTACTAGTCCACCTAATTAGACTTAATTAGACCAATTAGACCCAATTAGGACCTATTAGAACCCAATTAGGAATGAATTAGACCTAATTAGAACCTAATTAGGACTTAATTAGAACTAATCAGGACCTAATTAGACTTATTTAGACCAATTAGGACCTATTAGGACTAATTAGACCTAATTCTAGACCTATTAGACCCAATTAGACCTATTTGTCCACCAATTGGTTACACTTTGATGCCTAATTAGATCTAGTTAGACAAATTAGACATAATATGAACCTATTAGGACCTAATAGGACCAATTAGATCCATTAGGACCTATTTATACCTATTATGACCTAATTAGACTTAATTAGACCAATTAGGACCTATTAGGACCCAATTAGACCCAATTAGAACCTATTTAGACCTATTAGGACTAATTTGACCTAACTCTAGACCTATGAGGACCAATTAGACCTATTTAGACCTATTAGTCCACCTAATTAGACTTAATTAGACCAATTAGACCCAATTAGGACCTAATTAGACCTAATTAGACTTATTTAGACCAATTAGGACCCAATTAGGACCTATTAGGACTAATTAGACCTAACTCTAGACCTATTAGACCCAGTTAGACCTATTAGTCCACCAATTGGTTACACTTTGATGCCTAATTAGGCCTAGTTATACCAATTAAACATAATATGAACCTATTAGAACCTAATATGACTTATTTGGACCCAATTAGACCCATTAGGACCTATTTATACCTATTAGTACTGAATTAGACTTAATTAGACCAATTAGGACCTATAAAGACCCAATTAGGCCTATTAGGACCTATTAGACCTATTAGTTCACCCATTGGTTACACTTTGATAGCTCTTAGCACCTAATTAGACTTATTTAGACCAACTAGGACCCAATTAGGACCTATTAGGACTAATTAGACCTAGCTGCAGACCTATTATGACTAATTAGACCTATTACTACCTAATTAGACTTAATTAGACCAATTAGGACCAATTATGACCTATTTGTTGGAAACTACAATTGAAATAATTATTATATTTTCATTGATGTCAAACCTTAACTAGTAAGACAATTGCTATCTAGTAGAGTACCATATCTTTTGATTGATGAAGAGGATTTGAAAAGAGGAGATAATAAGAGGACCTAAGGAAAGGTTGAGTTATGTGATACTTCAATGGGTACTTTATTAGTTGGCACATTGACAAGGTAATGTGTTGTTTATCTTTAACACTAAGTGAAGAAGAAAGACTGGAAAAAAATGCTTAACCGAGAAAATGTGAAGACATTTAGTTTAAGCCGAGTGATGCTAGTGTCGACCGAGTGCTAGTATAAGCCAAATAAATCTAGTATCGACTAAGCATCAGTAATTGTCGAGTAACAGATAATTAACCGAGAAAAGAAAGTGTTTTTCAAAAAGGAAAGTTTTAGCGATGACTTCAAGATATCCAGTAATGACCATGGAGATGAACACAATATTGACCGAGTGTCAGCAATTTATAGTTTATGAAAGAATTGAGAATCCTAGCCGACATACTTGAATTCTTAGGATATGTAAAACATGTTGACATTATTAATGAATGATATGGAGCATTTAATGCATGGTAAACTATTTTCTTATGGATTCAAGGATAAGTTTGAAGATGTAGCTAGAAGGAAAAGAAGGAAAATAAAATGATGGAAGGATTCGATGAATCTGACCTAAACCTAAGATCTACAGAAGAGATTAAGAGACAAAATATTAATCTACTTGATCAAGGAGGTATAAGGATGACCTAATTGTGAGGTTATGAAGTGTGTGGAAGAGGTTTATGTCATTGATTAATGAATCTAAGCAGAAGGCTAAGGTGAAGCTGTGAAGAGCTGAATAAAGTTGTGGTGATTGCTTGAAGAGAATTCCTAGCAGACCAGAGATGGAGATGGAAATGAAGGTTAGTCATTAAATCATCATATGATAAAATTGGATTTGTATTTGCAAAGTGAGTTGTATGTTTTAGATCAAAACCTACTATTACTTTCTAACCATTGTATTAGTTAAAATCCTTTAATCAAGGTTGATCTAATAGTCATTGTGTAAACCCTTTAATCAAGGTGACATTTTGATGGAATGTTCTTAAGCCCTCTAACCAGGCCACTCTTAACTGGGTGATTAAATCCTTTAACAAGGTCACACCTAATAGTGTGTATTGTAAACCTTTAATAGGGTTGGCTTCTCATAGAGCTCACTTCAGAAGAGTGAAAATCAGTAGCATGTTACAAGTGGTTTTTCCCAAATTGGGTTTCCATGTAAAATCTTGGTGGTATACTTGTGTGAATGTTATTTGATGTGAATGTTGTTGAAAGTTTTATATTCTACAAGTTGATTACTTTTGGACAGTAGACTGCTAGCTTTATGTTATTGATATATGTTATAGAGACAGACTGAATTGCTGATTAGATCTAAGTTTGTTGAAGAGCTAGAAATTTGAATTGGTACATCTGGACCTGAGGATAATTGATTCATCCCCCCCCCCCCTCTCAGTTATTCTAAAATCATTCTAACAATTGGTATTAGAGCTATTGGTGCTTGTAGAGAAAAATTTTAAAGGTACTTGAAGCTAATGGTTAAGATGTACAAAAATGAGGTACCAAAGCTAAACAAGGAGAACTTCCTTGCATGGCAGAGTTTGATGAAATTGCACCTAGCTAGTATTGATGATTCAATGAAATACTATGTGGAAAATTATTATGTAACACTTGTTGCACCTTTGTCTGTCAAGGAGATGAAAGAAAAATAAGAACACAATCAGCCAATGTTGGAGATTGCATTTTCCCTAAGCTATCCTGAATTTGAAGACATCAAGGATTGTACCAATGCAAAAAAAATGTGGGACACTCTAGTAGCTATCTATGGTGGGGATACAAATGTACTAAGAGCCAAATCTGAAAGTTTGAGAGGTAAGTTTGATGAAATGAAAATGCAAGAAGGTGAAAATGTTGCTCAATATTGTGGCAGAATTAAGGAGGTAGTAAATGCTATATTAGAGGAGCTAATGGAAACATTGATGATGAAAATGTTATCAGTAAAGTGTTGATAACTTTGCTTCCTATATATGCCATTAGAGTGTCTGCAATATAAGAATCAAGATGTAATTCCTGGTAATGTCCTAACTTTGGAAAGTCTTTTTGGCAAGCTTACTGCTTTTGAGTTGTCTCATTTTGATAATTTCACTATTCACAACATTGAATCTACATTCAAGTCTCAAATGGTTCATCATAAGTCTAAGAAGGGAAAAGAAAGATGTGTGAGTAGTGAAAGTAATAATGACAATGATAGTGATACTTTTGATGATGATCTAGATGATCTTGAGGCACTTATGGCTAAAAGGCTACTGAGAGGAAAAGGAAAATTTAAAGGTAAACTTACTATAATATATTTTTTATGTAACAAAGTTGGCCATATTGCAGCAAGATGCCCTGACAGGACTGAAAAGGATGAAAGAAGGGAAAGCAAGTACAAAGACAAAAGAAAGGACATAGATTATAGAAGGTACAAAGACAACAAAGACAAAGGTAATAAATCTTGTTATATTGCTAAAGAGGAAACTGACAGTGAAACTAGTGAATTTGATGATTGTGATATAGAAGTTGTTTATATTGCTATGAAAGATGATTCTAATGAAGATGAGAAAATTGCACTTATTTCATATATGAGTAAAGGTGATAAATGAATTATTGATAGTGGTTTCTCACATCACATGACTGGTGATAAAAGTAAGTTTGAAACCCTAAATCATTACAAAGGTAGAAGTGTTAAGTTTGGTAATGATGCACCATGTGCTGTGAAAGGAAAATGATCAATAAGATTAACTGATGAGATCAAATATGATAATGCTTATTGGGTTGAAGGTCTTAACTATAATTTTTTGAGTGTTGCACATTTGAATAGTACTGGTTACCGAGTTGAATTTCATCATAGAAAGGCTAAAATATTTGATGCCACTAGTGAACTAATTGGAAGTGGAGAATAGATAAGAGGTAATTTATTCTATCTAAACCTATATAAAGAAACATGTTTGTCTTCACAATTTGATTATGTATGGTTATTGCATAAGAGGTTGTGTCATGTAAAATTTGACAATTTGGTAAATATTAGTAAGATGAAGAAAGTTAGAGGTTTTCCAAGATTAAAGAAAGCTAATAATGTGATGTGTAAATAGTGTCAATTGGGAAAAATGATAAAGTCTAGTTTTAAGAGCAAGACATACACTTCTGACAATATTTTGGAATTGGTTCATACTAACCTTTGTAGACCTATGGGTGTGCAAAGTTACTGTGGTGATAAGTATTTCATTCTGTTTGTTGATGACTATGATGTTTCTAAAAGAGAAATCTGATGCATTTTAGTTGTTTAAGTGGTATTTGGAAAAAGTTGAAAAAGAAATAGGTAAAAGCTTGAAATTTTTGAGATCTGACAGAGGAGGAGAGTTTATATAAAATGAGTTCAATATATTTTGCAATGATAGAGGATTAAAGAGATAGATGTATGCACCTAGAACACCACCCCAGAATGGTATAGAAAAAAGAAGAAACATATTAATTATGGATTGTGCTAGAACACTGATGATAGAGAAGAATGTTGCACAAAGTACTAGAGAGAAGTTGTAAGTACAACTATTTATACCCTGAATTGAGTACAAATCAAGAAAGGTACAAATTCTACACCTTTTGAGTTATGGTATGGATATGCACCTAATGTGAAATACTTTAAAGTCTTTGGAAGAAAATTTTATATACTAAAAGACAATAGGAATGGAAAACTTGATGGTAAAAGTGATATTGAAGGTATATTCCTAGGATATTCCACTAAGAGAAAAGCTTACAAGTGCTTGAATTCTAACATTGACAAAATTGTGGAAAGTGAAAATGTTCGAGTTGATGAATATGCAGAAAAGAATGAAGTTGAGTGAAAGCAAGAACCTGAAGATTATAGATCTTTTTTATACATGGAAGGAGAGGCTAGTAATGCACCTAAACCAGATGCCAAACAAAAACATGAACCTACTAAGCCACAACAAGAAAATGTCAAGCATTAGGAGGATGCTACCGAGAAATCAGAAGAAGAGAAAGAGAATCTACAAGATGAACCTAAAGATCAAGATCAAGTAGAAAGGAAATGTGAACCTACATTGGAACAGTATGTAAGAAAACATCATAAGCCTGAACAAATCATTAGAGATAAAAAATCTAGAGTTATGAAAAGAAGTAACTTGAAAGATCAAACATGCTTACTATGTGAATTTGAGCCTAAGACAGTGAATGGCGCTTTATAGAATGAGGATTGGATACAAGCCATGAATGAAGAAATAGAGAAGATAGAAAGGAACAAAACTTGGACACTAATGCCAAGACCAAAAGATAGTAATGTTATTGGAACAAAATGGATATTCTAAAATAAGTTAAATGAACATGGAGAAGTCACCAGGAACAAAACTAGATTGGTATGCAAAGGATATGCACAAGAACAAGGCATTGACTATGGGGAGACATTTTCCCCAGTTGCAAGAATGGAAGAAGTGAGGACTCTACTTGCATATGAAGCATATGAAGGATTCAAAGTATATCAAATGGATGTCAAATCTTCATTTCAGAATGGGATATTGGAAGAAGAAGTACACAATGAACAACTAGAAGGACTTTTTCATCCAAGCAAGAAGAATATGGTTTGTAAACTACATAAGGCACTATATGGATTAAAGTAAGCCCCCATAGAATGGTATGAGAGATTGCATAATTATTTGATAAAGAATGGATTTGTAAGGACAAATGATAACAACAATTTGTATTTGAAGACTGAAAAAGGTAAAGGGATATTGTTAGCTGAAATTTTTGTTGATGATATCATATTTGGAGGACAAGATGCCTTATGTCAAACCTTTTCAAATGAGATACAAACTAAATTTGAAATGTCTATTTTTGGTGAGATCAAATTATTTGTTGGTTTGCAAGTTTATCAGATGAAGAAACGTATCTACATTAATCAATCTAAGTATGTCAAGGAGATATTGAAAAATTTTGGTATGGAATATTCTAGACCAGTAAGTACACCTATGGCTACTGGACAAAAATTATCAAAAAATGATGATACAGCTGAAGTCAATCAAACCCTATATAGATCTATGATTGGAAAGCTACAATATGTTGTCAATAGCAAACTAGATATTGTGTGTGTGAAAATTGTACCTGATCTGTAAACACAACACTCAGTAAAACATTAGAGGTTAGTGATAATCAAAATCATGCAAAATTAAAAGCTATCTAACCAAGTGATTTACTGCCTTCTAGTAGGTGCGAGATTAATGTTCTCAGATTATTATTGAGACCAGTGACCTAGATGACACCTAAATGAAGGATTTGAATGCAATTCTAGATATGGAATAAATGCAATTATTCTATTTTTTTGGATTTTTCTATGCAATAAGAATGATAAAAACTGATATGATATGAATGCTATTGAAAACTGATATGCTATGCTAATCTAACAATGATATGAAATATGAATGCAAAAATAAGATTGATCTCACAAAAATGCCGATTCGCAAGAGCTTTGATTCTTCAATTCCAATTCTCCAGCATGATTGTGCAAAATATGAGATGATTTGTGAAGAGCTGAGCCTTTAATTTATAGAAATCCAGGGCTTTGGAGGTGCATGGAAAAAAGCCATAAATCACTCAAATAACTCAACTTGATTTTTGAGTTATTTTTAAATAAAAGATAATTAACTCACAAAAACATGCAAAAGCTAAGTTTTAACTCAAAATAGAGTTTAGCTTTAATTGATAATTGATAGTTGTTTGCTTTTATGATTGTGCATGTTTTATTTATGAATTAATTTAATAATAAAGTGATTTATTTCTAACTTAACTGCTTTTAAAAATAAAACAATTGATTTATGGGTTAATCAATTATTTAATCAAACTTTTATTAAAAACTATATTATTAAATAATGACAACTTGCTTTAATTAATTAAATAAGAATTTAATCAATTATTCATATGATATTAGATTTATTGTCAAAATTAAATAATACAATTAATAATAGATATAATTAAATTTAATTACACAATTAAGTGGCAAATATTAAATCTAATTAATTAAATATGAAAATATTCAATTAATCAAACTTTAGGATAAATGTGATTTATTGCCAAATAATTATAAAATTAAAGATAATTAAGATAATTAGGAATATTACTAGGAATATTCCCCGATGCAAAATTTAAGATAATCAATTAGATTTGATGATGTTTAGATGTGCCTTAGGTTAGGACTTTGATGTCGATTTCGTTCGAATTTGTCGATGTAGGAGATTAATGAACTTATAGCCCATTTTTGGGGTATTACATTTTGCCCCTCTTTGAATTACTGTGCGAAGCGCAGTGGTTCAAAGATAGTCTGTGTTTGATAAAGATATGAAACTGATTCAAAAGATAAACCGATCTCAAGATAGAAACTGATTGAAAGATATTGAATTGATATGGAGATAATAGGTCCTGAATGACCAAAGATAATGTTCGCTGTAGAAGCAAATGAACCTATGATTGCGAAAAAGTGTCAAAATGCCTGATTCTGAACCTTAGGATTGATAAGAAGTGAGTGACCCGTTCTAGACTCGATTGTCTTAGCAGAACTAGCAAGTATCACATCCAAACCCTTCAGTTGTCGAAGAACCAAGGAAAGAACACTATGATCTGATGGTTGCAAAAACTGATACAGTTTACAAGATTAGGAGAATACCAAATTGATATGGATCTTGATGAATCTAATATGCCCCAAGTGATGATAGATTTGCCCCGAGCGATGAGGACTTTTGATGAATCAGTAACTAGACATGATTGTTTGTCTTGATCACTGATGAAAGATATTCATAGATTTGATCGATAGAATTTGATTTACAGACTTTGAATGATGTGCAATACCATGCCCCCTTCGGGATTAAAATTGAAATCTGACAAGAAAAGTCAGCGTTGATAGTTTAGAAGCATGTTAATTGATTTAAGAAGTGGTTAAACACGTCCGAGAATGCATTCTACATCGTTGGAAGGTCCCAAAAGACCAAGTTTGACTAGGTTTGACCATGAGTTGACCATGGTTGACCAAGTTGAAATTTTGATAGTTTGATGTAAGATAATCAGTTAAGTTGAATACTAGATTTCTGTGATGATTGAAGGTCGAATATGCAAGTAGTTAATAATATGAATGATCTCAGATGTGAATTTTGATCCCGAAAAAGGATTCTACTTGCTATTTCATTGGAGGAACCTTCATGTGAGATTCAGCTCTTGTTAGACTTGAAGATGCGATTTGAAGAATCATTTAAGCATTGAAGTTCGTTTAATCATTGTGAGATCATGTAAACATGCAAAATGCAATGAGACATGCAAAATGAAATGCAACCTAAGACCTAGGACCTAGTCACTGATCATGTGTCGATTTGTTATCATCATTGAACTTTTAGGTAACCGGATAAATCAATACAATGCCCACTAGCCATGAAACCATAGACATATGAATATTGATTTGTATGTGCAAGAATCAATACAACACCCACTGGTTATACAACCATGGACATATGAATATTGATTTATTTTCGGAATGTTGGATTAGATATAAGCACCAAGGCACAAGCGCCAGGATGACCTGAATATCATGTCCATTTTGATATAGCAATTTGTACAAGCATCAAAACATAAACATTGTGATGACCTGAGTACGCCTTGCATTACAAACACATCAAATAGTCAAGAGATCATTCTAAATCCAATGTGAATTACCCGTAGTGACCCTTTATCGTTCACATCCTAAGGCAAGATTGCGTTCCATAGTAGGAGAAAGAACTTACTCAAAAAGATAATAGTTAGAGAAAACTTCCTTGAATTGTCTGGGTATCAATGGTTGAGGTACGCATGGCCATCCAATTCGAGATAGAGGCTCTTACAGTCGGACACCATTTCAATCCAGAAGTTCCAAAGATGTTAGATTTTCACATACAAGCAGAAGACAAAGAAAAGATTATGCCCCCAGTCATCACTCTCTAAATCCTATAAAAGACATCATCGAAGAGCTCGAAGGGACACAATATGCAAAAATCTCAATGCGAATCAGTAAGCCTACAAGGAGATAAAAGCATGAAAAGCACAGATTGTTTTCAGTTGATTTTTGATGTTTGATTGTTGTTGATGCAAAATCCTTTCTGGAGACGAGACTGACTGACTGACTCAACTTGAAGCTTCAAAGGACTCTGAGTGGATATGACATGTCTAAGATACATGGGAGACCATAGGATATGACATTGATTGCCCCCAAGTGTGAACATTGATAGGATGCAAACGCTTGAACTGGTTGGTGTACAGGCTGACTTATTGAAAACTGGAAATGCAGGAACAAACCGAGAGATATGTACAAACTAAAGCAAGACTGAAAGCTGGGAAAGACCAATATTGTGCTGATAGATGGAGCATTTTGGAACAAGTGGTGCCCATTTGCCGAGTTTTCACCATCTTGGTAGAGATTCTATTTTTGCTACCGAGGTGCCTGTTTCTAGGTTTTCACCAAGGCACTTTTTTTTTCATTTTTTTTTTCATTTTTTTGTATTTTTCATTTTTTCAATTTTTTTGTACTTTTGATATTTTTTGATTTTTTTGTGAATCATCAAGGCGCCTATTGCTAGGTTTTCACCAAGATGTTCATTTTTTCAGGACTTTTTCTGATTTTTAAGATTTTTTTCAGGACATTTACCAAGCACTGAATGCCTTAGGCGTAGAATTTCTTTAGATGGAGAACGTTGATTGGTTCTTGGAGCTGTTCTCCTTCAGTGGTTGAGAGTTGATAGGCACCAGAGCCAAAAGTAGCAGTGATAACAAAGGGACCCAACCAATTGGGTTCAAACTTCCCCTTGCGTTCTCGATGTGATTAATTTTTAGGATTTTCTCTCAACACTAGATCACCAACCTGAAATTCTCTGTGTCTGACTTTCTTGTTGTAGCCTCTAGACATTCTTTTCTGATATACTCTGAGATGATCATAGTTGCTTGCCTACGCTCATCTAGTAATTTTAGTTCTTGTAACCTAGACACTCTGTAGTCTTCATCAGTGACAAGTCCATGCATTCTGATTCTGAGTGATGGGATTTCAACCTCAATAGGCAGTACCGCTTCAGACCCATAAACTAAAGCGAAAGGTGTAGCCCCTATAGGTGTTCTGATACTTGTTTTGTAGGCCCATTCTGATACTTGTTCTGATACTGGTTCTGATACTGGTTCTGATACTGATTCTGATACTGGTTCTGATACTGATTCTGATACTAATTCTGATAATTTTTTTGATACTGGTTCTGATACTGATTCTGATACTGATTTTGATAATTGTTCTGATACTTGGTATACTTGATAGCATCTTTTTTCCATTTGCAAACTCCCAAGCAAGATCATATCGTGCAGTCCCAATGTCTAGCAAGGTGGAGAACAAGAGGGATTAGCAAGCTGGTGGAAGAGATGGAAGATAAGAGAATGAAGGAAAATGAAGGGAAGAAATCCTCAAGGGGAAACTCCTCAAGAATACCCAAGCTAGGGAAAAATTATCATGTAAAGCGCATTTGGACAAGTAATGAAAGGCTGGCATAAGTTAAGTCACAAAATCATAATGCAAGAGCAGGAAAGGATGCAGTCCAAAGGAGTAGACATGTCAAGAGGCTTCATAGCATCGTGTTTTACTTTTACTTTTTTTTTTTTATTAGATCAAAACCAAAGGGGAAAAGGATAGCGATAGGCGAAAATGAATGGAGGAAGATGGATATGAAGGCTAAACATGGAAGGAATGAAAGCAAGATCATCGTAAGATAGCTCACAAAATAGCCAAATGTTCATGTATAGATCAACATTGTCAAGATCAAAGAGAGAAGATGAAATGGATGAAATATGTAGAAGAACTACGCATGATGCCTGATTGCCAGGTTTTCATCATGGTACTTATCCAAGGCGCCACAAGGGAGTGGTTTTCACCATAGGATGAATTTATTTCTCTTTACTTTTGCTACCAAGGTGCCTGTTTCCAGGTTTTCACCAAGGCACATTTTCAATTTATTTTATTTTTCATTTCTTTTTTTGGAAGAAGGCAAGCTTTTTAGATAATGCTCCTTGAAAGGATAAACCATGATATGCCAAGGATTCAAAATGACACGCTCAAAGATGCTGATAGGGAAAGGGAGATGAAAGAGAAAAATGGAGGATAAGGTTTTATGTAAAGCAAGTGAGGTTGGAAGATAGGAGGAATAGGCAAGTGAGGAAAAAGGATAAAAGGTAGAAGGATAATGAATGAAAGGATTGTGAAAGGGTAGATGGAAAGGAAGGCAAGATCAACGTAAACACACACCTTGAAGGGTGGCGAGAGGGTGGAGGAAATGTGAATGAAGGCCGAATACGTGAAGGAATATGGCGAATGGATAGCAGAGGTTGAGGTTTGGGCGCATGAAATGGAAGAATATTTTTGGAAGGAGATGTAGTGGAAGCCTTTGGAAGCTTGAATGTCAATTTCACTTTTTGTTCAACATGAGACTCTCTTATGAGAGACTTTGGAATCCATATAGCCTTAGGCTTTTTATTTCCCTCTGATGACTTAGAGAGAATATCTTGAATGATGGATTTTGGAACCCATACTTGTCTTGTAGTTTTTTTCTTAGATATCTCTTTTGACTTTATGCTTCCATGTCTATGAGAGGAGACATGGTGATATTCTTTTTTTGATGGATTCTTGTATTGCTTCTTTTTCTTGTATTGAACATTCAAGTTACTTCCAAAAGACTTGAGATTTGTGGAAGGAGGATATGACTGGTTTAGATGGGTGGGTGGATGAAAAGGATTCAAGGGTATGCATCTATGTTGATCTTGAGGAAAGATGGGAGATGGAGGTATGTAAGGACCCAAGATGGATGGTGAATTAGGAGAGTTAGGAGGGGAAAGTGAAGGGACATAAGGACCCAAGATGGAAGGAAGGTATGAAGCCCTTAGTAGTGGTGGAAGAGGTCCAAGGATGGAAGTGGAAGACGCAAAAGGATAATCAATAAGTTCATCATCATCTATATGACAACCAAGGATATCAGCATCTTCAGAGTGAGCATTAGAATTTTTAATAGAATCATGGACATCTTGAATAAGAGCATTTTCTTTGATAGGATCATTCAAAGCTTGCGAAGACTTAGGAAGAGTAGAAAGTGGAAGTGAACATGGAGTGGTAGAACAAGAAGATGAAAGACTTTGATCTTGACAAGGATCTTTGGATAGCATAAGCACATAATTTTTCTTTTGATTTTCAATAGGCTTAACATTGAAAGTATCAACACCATTTTTAACAACCTTAATGGAAGTATCATCTTTGGAAATTGGAAGTGGGGTAGGGTTATTTTGATTTTCAATAAGCTCAACAGTATAAGTAGTAGCTTGATCTTGCTTAGGAGAAGACTTAAGACATGGTGGAGTGCATGAAAAAGGGTGTGCAGGATCAAAAGAACCATGAAGTGGATAAGAGACATCGGGAAAAGGAGTGGATGACATGGAGGGTTCTTGATCTTGATCTTTCTTTATGTTCTTTTCTTTATCATTTTTAGAGTCCTCTTGACATGGAGCCACTTCTAAGGACAAGGAAGCATGTTGGGATTGTATGGATGACTTTGGAAGAGATGGTGTAGGACTAGCTAAAGTAGGGATTATAGCATATGAAGGCTTAGGCTCTTTAGATTTATCATTATTGAAAGTCTTTGCAGCCAAGTGAAGGTTAGCTTGAGTTTCTTTAAGAGGTAGCCCTGGAGGATAACTATAGGGAACCACATGAAAAGTATCAGGGCTTGTGTCAGATGAAGGTTCTGTGAAAGATTTGAAAGACTCGGAAGCTTTAAGAAATGTACGGGTATTGGAGGAAGTAGGGGGTGGAAGGGAACCATCACAAGACAAAGGTCCAACATTAACATGATCTTCCTTGAGAGTGTAATCTTTATTTTCAGCCTGAGAGTTCTTAGAGGAGAGATCCTTGTAGTATTTACTTTTGTAATCAGCATGAAAAACTTTCTCTTCCTCAAGTGAAGTAGATAGATCATCTAGGTATTGTGCATAGAAATCATCAAAGTCTCTTTGATAATCAGAATCATATGGATCACCCTCATGATCTATCCAATGTGACGGCCCATTTGTAGTAAGCAGGAATGAACGATGAGGAGGACTCTTAGGAACAGAGGTGTCATAGGTATCATTACATTTTCTGTCATCATAGTCATCATAGTCTTCAAAGCTAGATGTGTCACTCTCCGTGGAAGAGGTATCATATTGCTCAATTTTTTTTCGGGGGCATGGTGACATGTACAAGTCTTTATCAAATGGAAAAGAGTATAGAGGTTCCTTTTCTTTCCCAAGTTTGTCAAGCTGGACTTGCATAGCATGTATCTGTTTCATTATAGTGGCGATCAGAGCTTCTTCCTCTTATTTACTGATTCTTTGAGACATGTGTACTGATTCTCAATAGCTATTGCTCTATTCCTGACACAATGATATTTTTGACAGATTCTGGAACTAGGCTGGAAACATTGGATATCTTGCAATTTGACAATTTCTGACAACTTTCTCAAATTTTTCCAAACGACACTCTGCAGACTCGTACGACAGTTGGGTATAAATGAAACGACAATTGCGAAACTCGTACGACAGTTGGGTAATACTGAAATGAAACTTGACAAAACTCGTACGACTTTTGACTTCTTGAAATGACTTTTGACTCCAGAAAAGATTTTACGTCAATTTTTGCAAAATTTAAGGTCTTCAATTTTGGATTGTTTGCAAATTGTACTATCTAGATTTTGAAGGTTATACCAGATTTGATCATTTTTAATAGCCAAGTAGATAAATAAGCACGCAGAATAGCAAGCAAGTGATTCCAAGCACGTCTGAAAATAATGAACAAGGGCAAAAGCAACCTTGCGCATGAACAATCAAGTGACCAAATTGTGCTAATCCCTGAGAGTACTAATTGTGTATGTTCTGAAAAAGTTTTGCAATAACGTACATATACCTGAAAGTGAAAAATTGGCCTCTCTAGGGTTTTTAGTAATGGTTTGACTCTGCAACTTTTATGATTCAAAGGGGTGAACTCCAATCCCGGTGCACCAGGGTTTTGACACAGTCCGAGAACTTAATCTTCAAGAGCTGCTAGGGAGATCTGACAACCCAACAATGAACCATACCCGTGGAGATTTCTTCCACAAGGATATTTATATAGCGGCTATCACTACCATGGCAAAAATGGCTATTACCGCTTGAGGTTCCGTCAATGCAGTTTGCCCTGTGAAGGGATTGTCCGCTACGGTTAACCCTCTCTAAAGATGATTCACGATAGTATACCACAAGGGGACTTGGCTCCAGATTCAAGGTTTTGACACCTCTTCACTTTTAACCCAAACAAAGCAAGCAGATTAATCCAACACGCTAAGACAAAGTTTTGTTCCACCAAGGTCTGTGATATCAACTCCACGTGATCTATCAACCTCTCCGGGGAGAGAATGTATCAATCAATAAGAGAAGATGCACTAACCAATTTTGATTCACCAAAGCTCGTGATATCAACCCCACGTGATCTATCAACCTCTCCGGGGAGAGAATGTATCAATCAATAAGAGAAGACACACTAACCAATTTTGATTCACCAAAGCTCATGATAACAACCCCACGTGATCTATCAACCTCTCCGGAGAGAGAATGTGTCGATCAATAAGAGAAGACTCACTAACTAAGTTGAATGTGAAACGCACTAAGTATCCTCCCTACCTACAAGGATTTTGTCGTCAAGGAAGGATTTCGCTAGGAATCCAATCTCTCAAGAATCACAAATAGTGTTCATAGGGCCTAATTACTATGTGAGCACATATGTATTCCCGAAAGTAAATCTACCAAAAGTACCCAAAAAGTAGAAAGAGGAACACTTAACGCTTAAAGTGAATATGAGATGAGTCCACAAGGTGGAACACTTAACACCTCACACAAGCTAAAAATGAGTCCCTAACTTAGAAAATAAGTGAGTTCCTAAAAGCATAAAAGGGTTGCCAAGTGGAATATTTAACGCTTCTGTCCTGTTGACCCCTCCCCTTTATGGCGCTGAGATTGCAACCACGGGGCAGAAATGAGGGGCCGGCGGATTAGTGAGTCCAATAACCCAAGATAGCAATCAAGATCAATCACAAATATTCTAAGACTACTTAATGAATCCTTAAGGGTTCACAACCTAGTATCAATTATGCAAGTGTGTAGAAATAGATCAAAAGCATGAAAAGATGCACACAAGCTTGACACATAAGAGATTTATTTTAAGTCCCAAATCAAAATATTATTAGATGAAGGAGAATACCTGGGATCCTTGCAACGTGCTTAGTAGATTTTACTTGATTTTTAGCAATTTTTGTTGAGCTTTTCCATGCAAGCAATTGACGAACTCTCCAACAAGCAAACAAGCAAACAAGATATGCAAAATATATTCAACTTATGAAAACCATAGGGTTAGCTCTAAAAATCAATTATTATCAGTAATAATAACCAGGAATCAACCCAAATGACAACTCATATCATTCATTGAACCATGTAAAAAAAATAAGTGCATACGCATCACAAAACTTTTTTTTTTTTTTTTTGCATTTGACCCAGTCAACAAGATCTAATTTTTTTGATATGATTTTAGCCACAAAAATAGAAATTCAGAATAGAGACCCCTACTAAAAAATAGAGAGCTTTCCAAAAATGCAAAATTTTTAGAAAAACCTCTTCATTTGTTCCCTAGAGACCCATTTTATCAAAATAGACCATTTTTTGTAAATTGACTATTTGAGCTATGATATCATATCCAAATTTAAAACACAAAGAATAAACCCCCTATAGAATTTAAAGAGCTTTCCGAAAATATAAAAATTTTCAAAAAATATGCTGATTTGCGTCAGATATTAATTTTTTCCGGAATTTTAAGAAAAAATTATTAAAAATTCAAAACATCTCAAAAAATTTTAAATTTTTTACTGTAGCTTCCATGACATGTCACCAAACTGAAAAAAAAATTTCAGACCAAAATTCCAAGCCGTTTGGGAGATAAAATTAAATCTTTGAAACTTTGGGGTTTTAGCTCCCAAAAAAATCAAAACCAGCATGCAAAGGTGGGTTGCCCCACGGTGGGCGCTAGAAATGTGTGTGTGAAAATTGTACCTGATCTGTAAATACAACACTCAGTAAAATATTAGAGGTTAGTGATAATCAAAATCGTGCAAAATTGAAAGCTATCTAACCAAGCGATTTACTGCCTTCTAGTATGTGCGAGATTAATGTTCTCAGATTATTATCGAGATTAGTGACCTAGATGACACCTAAATGAAGGATTTGAATGCAATTCTAGATATGGAATAAATGCAATTATTCTATTTTTTTGGATTTTTCTATGCAATAAGAATGATAAAAACTGATATGATATGAATGCTATTGAAAACTAATATGCTATGCTAATCTAACAATGATATGAAATATGAATGCAAAAATAAGATTGATCTCACAAAAATGCCGATTCGCAAGAGCTTTGATTCTTCAATTCCAATTCTCCAGCGTGATTGTGCAAAATATGAGATGATTTGCGAAGAGCTGAGCCTTTAATTTATAGAAATCCAGGGCTTTGGAGGTGCATGGAAAAAAGCCATAAATCACTCAAATAACTAAACTTGATTTTTGAGTTATTTTTAAATAAAAGATAATTAACTCACAAAAACATGCAAAAGCTAAGTTTTAACTCAAAATAGAGTTTAGCTTTAATTGATAATTGATAGTTGTCTGCTTTTATGATTGTGCATGTTTTATTTATGAATTAATTTAATAATAAAGTGATTTATTTCCAACTTAACTGCTTTTAAAAATAAAACAATTGATTTATGGGTTAATCAATTATATAATCAAACTTTTATTAAAAACTATATTATTAAATAATGACAACTTGCTTTAATTAATTAAATAAGAATTTAATCAATTATTCATATGATATTAGATTTATTGTCAAAATAAATAATACAATTAATAATAGATATAATTAAATTTAATTACACAATTAAGTGGCAAATATTAAATCTAATTAATTAAATATGAAAATATTCAATTAATCAAACTTTAGGATAAATGTGATTTATTACCAAATAATTATAAAATTAAAGATAATTAAGATAATTAGGAATATTACTAGGAATATTCCCCGATGCAAAATTTAAGATAATCAATTAGATTTGATGATGTTTAGATGTGCCTTAGGTTAGGACTTTGATGTCGATTTCGTTCGAATTTGTCGATGTAGGAGATTAATGAACTTATAGCCCATTTTTGGGGTATTACAGATATTGCCCTAGCAGTTGGGATTGTTTCAATATTTATTGCAAATCCTAAAGTGAGTCACATGATGGCAGTGAAAAGGATATTGAGATATCGAAAAGGTATAAAGGACTATGGATTGTATTATAATAAGAATGATAAGTTTGAACTGAAAGTTTACATTGATGCAGATTGAGTAGGAAATGTGGATGATAGAAAGAGTACATGTGGTGGTGCATTCTTTCTAGGAAAGAGATTAGTCTCTTGGACAAGCAAGAAATAGAACTACATTTCCCAATCCACAACAAAAGCTAAATATGTAGAAGCAGCAGTAAATTGTTCAAATTTAGTGTGGATCAAGCAATTGTTAAAAGGTATGAAGGAGGAAATCACTGAGCCAGTTGTTATTTTCTGTGATAACACAAGTGCTATTAACATATCAAAAAATTATGTTATGTACACTAAGACTAAGCATATTTCTATCAAGTATCATTACTTGAGAGAGTTAGTTCAAGACAAAGAAGTGAGATTGGAATATGTGAATACAAAGGAATAACTAGCATATATATTCATAAAAGCATTACCTAAAGATTCTCATGAATACCTTAGAGGTAAATTAGGGGTGATTCCCCTAAGGCTATCTAGTAACGTATAGGAGCACTGCATCAAATGTGCTAATCAAAATATCTGACAAATTGATGCAGAAAAGGTCACACTTTAGGAGTTGCCTAGAGTTGTGAGAGGTTCAGCAAAAGATGTTAATTAGCCATAAGTAAGATGACAGAGGGAGTGTATACAACATATAGAACTAACATGAATACATCTACATGGTAAAGATGCAAGTGATAGATACAAGTTTCTTTGGCATTGTTGTCAAAGAGGGAGAGATACAACATTGAGGGAGAGATTCAAAAAAAGTTGTCAAGAGCAAAGAGGGAGTGATTGAATAAGAGAGAGTTTCAGTGAATAGACAAGAAAATTTATCCAAGAGGGAGTTGGTACTTGGATGTGAATCAGAATGAAGCTAAGGATATTAATGAAGATCTGATGCAAAAAGATTTTGGATTGTATGGTGAATCATGTGGTATTGCCATCAATGTCAAAGAGGGAGATTATTGGAAACTTCAATTGAAACAATTGTTATATTATCATTGATGTCAAGCCTTAACTGGTAAGATAGTTTCTATCTAGTAGAATGCCATATCTTTTGATTGATGAAGAGGATCTAAAAAGAGGAGATAACAAGAAGACCTAAGAAAATGTTGAGTTATGCGATACTTCAATGGGTGCTTGATTAGTTGGCACATTGACAAGGTAATGTGTTGTTTATCTTAAACACTAAGTGAAGAAGAAAGATTGGAAACATAGGCTTAACTGAGAAAAAGTCAAGAAATTTAGTTTAAGCTGAGTGATGCTAGTGTCGTCCGAGCACCAGTATAAGCTGAGAAAATTTAGTATCAACCAAACATTAGTAATTGTTGAGTAATACATAATTAAAAGAGTAAAGAAAGTGTTTGCCAAGAAGGAAAGTTTTGGCGATGACCAAGATATCTATTAGGAATAAGGTGTCTCAACCTTGGATAATTCCTATTCTTATTATTTATTTTGTAAAATGTATTTCTTGCAAATAATGTTGATGTGTCGGCATCTTGAATTGTGTGTAAGGAGATCATGGCTAAAATAGTTATGACGGATACCTATGACATGTAAGAGCTATGTCAGGAAGATTCAATGACAGGTGAAGACATGTGGCAATTGATAAATTTGAGTACTATACACTCTTCCCCAATCCGGTAAAAAATTTTGGGGTTCCTATTTTCTTGGAGAATGGTAAAACCCTAATACGGTTATCTTTGGGAGTAGCCCTAAAAAGTGAAGTGCATGATATAAGCTTTTTTAGGATTGCGAAGAGAAGTGATGTGAGTGTATGTTTGGAACATTTTTATGCTGTCATGATTTGTCTTCAAAGTTTTGGAAATCTTCTGAAAGAACTTGCATTGCAAGTGTATTGTAAGCTGTAATAGTTTTGATCAATACATTGTGTAGGTTTTGGAGTGCTGGGGTTTTTACTGAAAGGTTTCCCTAGGGTATATCATTTTTTCATTCTCTATTTTTCTATATGCATGGTTTGTGGTTGCAATATATTTGTTAAAGTAGTTAACGAATCTGAAATTGTAAGGATTTATAAGAATTTGCACAATACTCTCCTATAGAGATTAGCGTAGGAAGCTATTTTTGCACCTAAGTTTCCTTACAATATCTAGTAATAACTGAGGAGATGAACACATTATTGATTGAATGTTAGTAATTTATAGTTTATGAAAGAATTGAGAATCCCAACCAACATAGTTGAATTCTTGGGATATGTAAAACATGTTGACATTATTAATGAATGATATGGAGTATTTAATGCATGGTAAACTATTTTCTTATGGATTCAAGGATAAGTTTCAAGATGTATCTAGAAGGAAAAGGAGGAAAATAAAATGATGGAAGGATTCAATGAATTTGACCTAAACCTAAGATCTATGGAAGAGATTAAGTGGCAAAAGATTAATCTACCTGATCAAGGAGGTATAAGGATGACCTAATTGTGAGGTTATGAAGTGTGTGTGGAAGAGGTTGATGTTATTGAATGATGAATCTAAGAAGAAGGCTAAGGTGAAGCTGTGAAGAGCTAAACATAGTTGTGGTGATTTCTTAAAGATAATTCTGAGCAGATCAGAGATGGAGATGGAAATGAAGGTCAGTCAATAAATCAGCATATGAGAGAATTGGATCTGTATTTACAAAGTAAGTTGTATGTTTTAGATCAAAACCTACTGTTACTTTCTAACCATTGTATTAGTCAAAATCCTCTAATCAAGGTTGACCTAGCAGTCATTGTGTAAACCCTTCAATCAAGGTGACATTATGATGGAATGTTCTTAAGCCCTCTAACCAGGCCACTCTTAACAGGGTGATTAAATCCTTTAACAGGGTCACACATAATAGTGTGTATTGTAAACCTTTAACAGGGTTGGCTTCTCACAAAGCTCACTTCAGAAGAGTGAAAATCAATAGCATGTTACAAGTGGTTTTTCCCAAATTGGGTTTCCATGTTAAATCCCGGTGTTATACTTGTGTGAATGTTATTTGATGTAAATGTTGGTGAAAGTTTTATATTCTGCAAGTTGATTACTTTTGGACAGTAGACTACAAGTTTTATGTTATTGATATATATTATAGAGACCGAGTGAATTCTTGATTAGATCTAAGTTTTTTGAAGAGCTAGAAAGTTGAATTGGTACATCTGGACCTGAGGATAACTGATTCACCCCCCCTCTCAATTATTCTAAAATCATTCTAACACTATTAGGACCCAATTAGACCTATTAGGACCTATTAGACCCAATTAGACCTATTAGTCTACCAATTGGTTACACTTTGATGCCTAATTAGACCAATTAGACATAATATGAACCTATTAGGACCTAATAGGACATAATATGACCTATTAGACCTAATATGACCTATTAGTCCATCTAATTAGACTTAATTAGACCAATTAGGACCAATTAGAACCCAATTAGGACCTAATTAGACCTAATCAGGACCTAATTAGATTTATTTAGACTAATTAGGACCTAATTAGGACCTATTAGGACTAATTAGACATAAATCTATACCTATTAGACCCAATTAGACCTATTAGTCCATGAATTGGTTACACTTTGATGCCTAATTAGACCTAGTTAGACTAATTAGACATACTATGAACCTATTAGGACCTAATATGACCTATTAGGACCCAAGTAGACCCATTAGGACCTATTTATACCTATTAGTTACACTTTGATGCCTAATTAGACCTAGTTAGACCTATTATTAGACCAATTAGTTACACTTAGGACCCATTAGGACCTACTTAGTTAGACCTAATTAGACCCATTAGGACCTATTTACATAGACGTAATTAGACCTATTTAGACCAATTAGTTACACTTTTATGCCTAATTAGACCTAGTTAGACCTATTAGGACATATTAGGACCTATTAGGACCTATTAGAACTTATTTGGACCTAATAGGACCCAATTATGTACCTAAAATGACTTAATTAGACCTAACTTCATTTGAAATTTTTTGGTTAATAATTTTTACTTTGTATGTAGGAAATGCTCAAGAAGCACAACCTTTTGAAGTTGGAGAAGGGTCATCACAAGGTCAACAAGCCCAACCTTCAAAAGTTGGAGAAGGGTCACTGCAAGATCCATAAGCACAACCTTCAGAAGATGGAGAAGGGTCATCGCAAGCTCAATAAGCACAACTCTCAGAATATCAAACAAGTACACATCTCTCTCTCTTTCTCTCACTAACTCTCTCTTACTATCTCAATTTAGTCTCTTAGTGGTGAATATCCATTTTGGGTCTTTCCCCTTAAGAAGTTATTATTTTTGTTCTGTACATGTAGCCTTTGATGATGAAAATGTTGGACAAGGGGCATCCCAAGTTGAAGTAATGGACTTTAGAGAAGGGTCAACCCAAGGTAAAATAAGTATGTGTTTCTCTCATTGGTTTATAAATTATTACCTTTGACATGAGCTTGTAAATACTTATTTCATCAAGGTCCCCTTAAGATGAGATATTAAGATATTTTTTTAATTTTGTTTGTAGCGAAAGTGCAAGTAACATATGAGAATGATAGTCTACTCCAAAAAGTGAAGAGAAAAAATAATCGTAAGCATAGATCATTTAATTGAAATAGATGTGGAAAAATTGAGAAATTATGCTAAGAAACCGATAAATATTACGAAGAGGGTATTGAATAAAAAGTCTAAGAAAATAATGAAACAATTTGAGAATATTGGTACACTTGAAAAAACCAAACTATTATCATTTACACTTCTTAAAGATGAGTTAAATGAGCCATTAAAATTGTTGGGTGTAGATGCAAGTTTGAAAAAGTCAAAATCATGTAACGTACAAAAAAATATTGTTGATAGTGTTAAGGAAGGTTTGCATTCCATTGGGAAAATAAATAGATCTGCATATAGGTGCATTTCAAGAAGAGTGATACTAACATCTATTTTAAATAAAAACATGTCCCAAAGAAGACAAATTTCTTTACTTTCATCTCATATCAAGTACAGTAGGAAGACAATGACACATTATCTGAAAAGAAGAATCAATTTGGATGATACTACATTGGAAGGTAATTGGGCACTAATGTCTAGAGCTCCTCGGTCTGATAGGATTAATGAAATAGTTAGGAACTTAGTTATGTCATTTTGGACTGATCATACTCATCCTTCACCAAATACAAGAGACATTATCAAGAAGAGGACTGAGCCTAAGGAATATTTCCATCACATAAAACATTGGTTGGACACCACACAACATGAATTGTATCTCTCATTTTGTAACTCAAATCCTAACATTAAGATTGGACAAATAATGTTTGAAAGATTAAAGCTATTTTTTCGTAAAGATAAATAAATCTTTTGAAGCTTTCTGTTGTCGATATCATATTGAATTCGATCTCTACTATCAAGGGTTTATAAAGATGATAAAAGAAAGTGGTGGCTCTCAAAATGATTTTCCTAAATGTCCAAGCCAATTCAAAGCATCAATCTTATGTAACAAATCAATTGATCATGAAATACCTAAAATAGATTGCATAAGAGGAACTTATCAAACATGCGGGGATTTGGCTAAATTTCCTTTGAGACTTGAAGATATTGACATGATGAGGATGGTAAAATGTAAGAGATACAAGTACATAAAGTTTGAAACAAAAGTCAGGAAAGAATCAACAAGGTTGGAATATGTAGAAGAGGAGATACTTGTTGCAACATTTATGGAGAATTTTCATAAATTGATTCAACCATACATACATCATGTTTTTTGGCTAAATGGAAGGCAAAATAGTTCCATATACTAAAAGAAACTTTTCCAGTTGGAACAATTTTAATGACTGTTGATTTTGAAAATAATTACTCCTTTGTTTCTCAAAAATAACTTCAAGCAGAATACTACTATACAAAACAAATCACTATCATGGTACATGTGTCTTATAGACATGCAAAATTAGGTTTGGATGGTGTTGAAAGTACATATCAAGCACGGGTCATAAAGGAATAATATCACTTTTACATTAGTGATGATAAAGAGCATGACATACATTTTGTCGAGCATTTCTTTAAGACATTTTTTGGATATTTGGAAAACAAAAGCATTGAAATTGAAAACCATTTCATTTGGTCAGATGGATGTGCAACATAATTTAAATCAACAAGGCCATTTTACGCACTATGTAGATATCATCGATACCAAAATATACCACATATTTGGAGTTTATTTGAGAGTGGACATGGAAAGGGATATTAGGGATATTGTATAAATAATGCTCATGATGTAGTTGAGTGGTGCAAGATGCATTTTGTGGTGCCAAATCGTGATAACACTGTTAGAATTATTTAGAACGATAGAGAGGGGGGGTGAATTAGTTGTTCTCAGGTCCAAATGTACCAATTGAGCTTTCTAACACTTCAAAAATCTCAAATCTAATCACCAACTCAACTCGGTCTCTAAAGTATATATTAGAAACATATAACATGCAATCCATTATCCAAATGTAAATAACTTGCAGAATATAACAACATTCACATCAAAACATTCACACAAGTATAACACCATAATTATAGTGGAAACCAAACTTGGAAAAAACCACTTTTTAACATGCTACTGATATTTCACTCTTCTGAAGTGAGCTCTATGAAAAGCCAACCCTGTTAAAGGTTTACAAACACACTGCTAGGTGTGACCCTATTAAATGATTTAAACACTCTGTCAAAAGTGACCTGGTTAAAGGATTTAAGTACATTCCATTAGAATGCCACCTTGATTAAAGGATTTATACAATGACTATCAGGTTAACCTTGATTGGATTTAGACTAATACAATGGTTAGAAAGTAATAGTAGTTTCTGATCTAAAAAACATACAACTCACTTTGCAAATACAGATCCTCTTCGCACATATATGTTGATTTACTGAATGAGCTTCATTTCCATCTCCATCACTGATCTTCTTGGAATTTTCTTTAAGTAATCACAATTATTCTCAACTCAACCTTCTGCTTAGACTTATTAGTCAATAACATCAACAACTCTAGTTCCTTACTATAACCTCACAATTAGGTTTTCCTTTATACCTCTTTGATTAGGTAGATCCATCTTTTGCTGCTTAATCTCCTCCGTAGATTTTAGGTTTGGGTCAGATTCATTGAATCTTTCCATCATTTAAGTTCTTCATCCTTCCTTCTAGATACATCTTCAAACTTCTCATTGAATTCATAATAAAATTATTTACCATGCATTAAATTATCCATACAATTCATTAATAAAGTCAACACAATTTACATATCCCAAGAATTTAACTATGTCAGCTAGGAATCTCAATTCTTTCTCCAAATGTAAATTACTAACGCTCAGTCAATACTGTGTTCTCCTCGATCATCACTGCATAACTCGGTCATCTCTACAAACTATCTTCCTCGGCTAACATTGTCTTTTCTCGGTAATTTCCTATTGCTTGACATAAACTGATGTTTGGTCAACACTAAATTTACTCAACATATACGGGCACTCGTTTGACACTAACATCACTCAGCTTAAACTAGATTTCTTCACTTTTTCTCAGTTAAGCCTACTTTTGTCTTTATTCTTACTTAGATAAACAATATATTATCTTATCAATGTGCCAACTAATCAAGTACACATTGAAGTATCAAATAACTCAACATTTCCTTAGGTTCTCTTGTTATCTCCTTTCCCTAATCCTTTTCATCAATCAATAGATATGGTACTCTCCTAGGTAGCAATTGTCTTACTAGTTAAGGTTTGACATCAATGACAATACAACAACTGTTTCAATTGCAGTTTCCAATAATCTCCTTCTTTAGAATTGATGACAACACCACATGAATAACACATGATTTACCAACCAATCCAAAAAATTTATTTGTGCATTAGATTTGTGTAATATCCTTAGATTTATTCTGATTCACAACAACTTTTCCTTGCCTGACCATTCACACAGTTACTCCCTCTGAATCTTTTCAGTCAACCAACTGTCACTGAATCTCAGATGATATCACTATGTTTTCATCTAAATCTCCCCCTCTTTGACAATAATGCCAAAGTAGTATCTATCACTTACATCTCCATCATGTAGATGTCTTCTTATCATTTTATTATACAATATTTCTCCTTCTATCATCTTTCTTATGACTGATTATCAAATTTTCTATACTTCTCACAACTCTAGGAAGCTCCTAAAGTGTGATCTTTTCTACATCAATTTGTCAGATATCTGTGTAACACATTTGATGCAGTGCTCCTAGTTTACTAGGCAACCTCAGTTAGGGGAATCACCCCTAGTTTACCTCTAAGATATTCATGAGCATCCTTAGGTAAATATTTTGTGAATATGTCTGCTAATTGTTCCTTTGTATTCACATATTGCATTCTCACTTCTTCTAATATACCATTCAGAAATGCATATTTGACATCCATTTGATATACTTTGAAATCTTTGTATGCAACATATGCAAGTAGAGTTATCACTCCTATTCTTGCTACAGGGGAAAATATTTCCCCATAGTCTATTCCTTCTTCTTGTGCATAACCCTTTCATACCAATCTTGCCTTGTTTCTTGTGACTTGCCCATGTTCATTAAGCTTGTTTCTGAATACCCATTTTGTTCCAATAACATTCTTGTCTTCTAGTCTTGACACCAGAGTCCAGATATCATTCTTTCTATTTGATCAATTTCTTCATTCATAGCTTGTATCTAGTCATCATTATCTAAAGCATCTTTTATAGTTTTAGGCTCAAACTCACATAGTAAACATGTAGGGTATTTCAACTTACTTCTCGTCAAGACTCTATATTCCTTATCTCCAATGATTTCTCAGGCTTATGATGTCTTCTTACATATTGTGCCAATGTAGGTTCAGATTTATTTTCTCCTTGATCTTTAGGTTCATCATGCAAATTATCAGTTTCTTCTTCTGATTTCTCAACAACATCCTCCTGATGCTTGACAACATTTTTCTGGTGCTCGACATTGCTTACCCGTGACTCTGCATTTGGTTCAAGTGTGTTACTTGCCTCTCCTTCTTCCATGTACATAAAAGATCTATAATCTTCAGGTTCTTGTTTTCCTTCCAGTTCATTCTTTTTTGCATATTCATCAACTCTCACATTTGCACTTTCCACAACTTTGTTAGTGTTAGAATTCAAACACTTATAAGCTTTTCTCTTAGTGGAATAACCTAGGAATATGCCTTCATCATTTTTTGTATCAAATTTTCCATTCTTGTTGTGTTTTAGTATATAGAATTTACTCTCAAAGATTCTAAAATATTTCACATTAGGTGCATATCCATGCCATAACTCATAAGGTGTAGCATTTGTACCTTTCTTGATTTGTACTCATTTTAAGGTATAAATAGCTATACTTATAGCTTCTCTCCAATATTTTTATGTAACATTCTTCTCAATCATCAATGTTCTTGCACAATCTATAATCGACTTGTTTCTTCTCTCTATTATGCCATTTTATGGAGGTGTTCTTGCTAAAGACATCTGTCTCTTGATTCCTCTATCATTGAAGAGTAGATTGAACTCATTTGATATAAACTCTCCACTTCAATCAGATCTCAGAAATTTCAAGCTTCTACCTGTTTATTTTTCAACTTTTTCCAAATACCACTTAAACAACTGAAATGCATTATATTTTTCTTTCAAAAACATTACAGTCATCATCCTAGTGTAGTCATCAACAAACAGAATAAAGTACTTATTACCACAATAACTTTGTACACCCATAGGTCCACAAAGGTCAGTATGAACCAATTCCAAAATATTTTCAGAAGTAAATGTCTTTCTCTTAAAACTATACTTTGTCACTTTTCCCAACTGACATTGTTTACACATCACATTATTGGGTTTCTTCAATCTCGACAAACCTCTAACTTTCTTTTTTTTGCTAATATTTACCAGATTGTCAAAATTTACATAACACAGCCTCTTATGGCATAATCATACATCATCAAATTATGAAAATAAACATGTTTCTTCAGATAGGTCTACATGATGAACTACAACTGATTGAATACCTGAATGACTTGAAGATCAATGATTAGAGATCACTAAGTACTGAAATGATATGCAAGATAATTAAATCAGTCATTATGTTGTTATTGATGTCAACTAGCTTGACAATACTTATCATGTTAGTTACAAATATCTAAACATCTATAAAGAGGAGAGAAGAGATGAAGAACTAAGATATCTACATAGAGGAAGATGGATATAATAGATGAGGATAAGGAATACTTTGGGTAACTTATTGATGAGTCTATGACTTCATGTTGTTGACTTGATTATGTTGCATTAATCTATTATGAAGAAGGAAGAAAAATGTACAAAGCAATATGGTCGGTAAATGAAGCACTTCAGTATACACTAAGATAGTGTAGTGTATACCGAGTGATAGTATTAACCAAGCTTGTGTTTGCTGACACATTTCTTTGTTAACTGACTATGGATGAAAGTATTAAATCCTTAAGTTTAGCCGACTAAAATTAATGAGCTGGAAATTGTTATGATTTTGAGATTGAGCATAAAGTTTTTTATAAGATCCACGGCTGACAAAACTTGGAGAAGATCTAAAGGATGGAATTGAAATGTGTTACTGGCACAACCACCAAGAAAGGTTTAAGAGGCAAAATCTATGAAGGAGATTAAGCGGAAAAATCTAATGGTTGATATGAAAATGGTTTATCTATCTATATAAGAGATATGAGTTTCTTTATTGAAACATGCTAGAAGAAAGAAGACTGCAAAGATTTCACATGAATACAATTTCATGCATGCCTAATCAGACTAGTTGAAGGAGAGCTAAACTATAGAATAGTACCGAGCGTCAGAGAGCTATATTACCAAGTAAGTTAAGGAAGTGAATTGATATATTAATGATAAGAGGATTTGTATGGGCTTAGAATAGATCTGAACATCTATAAGATAAGTTGTATTGTAATCAGATCAACTATTGTTTTAGTTTAACCATTGATACAAAAAATTTCTTAACCAAGTGGACTTAATCATCTTATGTTATGCCCCATGTCATTCAATGAATGTACATTATTATCCTATCGACCCCATAGTGAATGCTGGTTGAACGATAACTGTTAGTCTTAAATCCTCTAACAAGGTCACACCTAACAGTATGTTTGTAACCTTTAACATGGTTGGCTCTTCACCAAGCTCACTTCAGAAGAGTAAAAATTATTTTGGGTTATCGGTCCCAAGTGGTTTTTCCCTTAATAGGGTTTCCATGTTAAATCATTGTGTTATGTGTTTCTATGATGATTTCTTTATTTTCATACTTTACATACTACATATTTGATTTGATCGGTAGTTACTGTGAGTTAATTAACTGGTAGTCGGTAAAGGCACAGACAGTTTAAGAGTTTTTGTTATCGAGCTACAAAATTTGCTGAAATTGTTTTTAAAGTTACATCTTAAGATTTGGGACTATAGGATAATTGATCTAACTGATTCACCCCCCTCTCAGTTATTCTAACACTAGATAGAACAAGTTACCTCTAGTCTATTCTCCACTTCCAATTAGTTCACCAGTGGCATCAAATATTTTAGCCTTTCTATGATGAAACTCCACTTGGTAACTAGCACTGTTTAGTTTGTGCAACAGTCAACAAATTGTAGTTAAGACCTTCAACCCAATAGGCATTTTCACATGTGATCTCATCAGTTGGCTTAATTGATCCTTTACCTCTCATAGGACATGGTGCATCATTACCAAACTTAACACTTCTACCTTTGTAATGATCTAGGGTTTCAAATTTACTTTTATCACCAGTCATGTGATGTGAGAAACCACTATCAATAATCCATTTATCACCTTTACTCACATAAGAAATAAGTGCATTTTTCTCATCTTTATCAAAATCATCTTTCATAGCAACATAAACTACTTCAATATCACAATTATTAGTGTCACTATCAGTTTCCTCTTCAGCAATATAACAAGATTTCTTACCTTTGTCCTTGTAGTCTCTATACCTTCAGTGATCTCTATTATCTCTCTTACCCTTGTACTTTCTTTCTCTTTCCTCATCCTTGTCAGTCCTGTTAGGACATCTTGTTGCAATATGGCCAACTTTGTTACATGAAAAATAGATTATAGGAAGTTTACCTTTATATTTTCCTTTTCCTCTTTTTAATCTTCTAGTCATGAGTGCCTCAAGATCATCTAGTTCCTCATTAGAAGAGTCACTATCACTGTCACTGTCACTTTTCACACATTTTTCTTTTTCTCTCTTAGACTTATGAAAAACCATTTACAACTTGAATGAAAATTCAACATTAGGAACAATGTAGATATCATAATTAGATAGCTCAAAAGTAGTAAGCTGACCAACAAGACTTTCCAGAGTTAGAACATTGCCAAGGTTACATCTTGATTCTTGAATTGCAAAAATTTTGATAGCATAGATATGAAGAAAAGTTCTCAATACCTTACCGATAACAATCTCATCATCAACAATTCCATTAGATCCTCTGATAGAATTCACTATCTCCTTAATTCTACCACAATATTGAGCAATATTTTCACCTTCTTGCATTTTCATTTCATCAAACTTACCTATCAAGCTTTTAGATTTTTATCTCAGTACATTTTTATCACCACCATAGATAGTTGCAAGAGTATCCCACATTTTCTTTGCAGTAGTGCTGTCTTTGATATCTTCAAATTCAGGATAGCTTAAGGTAGATACAATCTCCAACATTTCTTGATTGTGTTCTTGTTTTTCTTTCATCTCCTTAGTAGTGAAAGGTGAAATAGGTATAACATACTCATGTTATACATAGTACTTCACCGAATCACCAATACCAGCTAGATGCAATTTCATCAGACTTTTCCATGAAGGGAAGTTCTCTTTGTTCAACTTCGATACCTCCTTTTTAGACATCTTGATCATTAGCTTCAAGTACCTTTAAAATTTTCTCTGTAAGCATCAACAACTCTGATACTAATTGTTAGAATTATTTAGAACAATAGGGAGGGGGTGAATCAGTTGTTCTCAAGTCCAAATGTACCAACTAAACTTTCTAGCACTTCAACAATCTCAGATCTAATCACCAACTCAACTCAGTCTCTAAAGTATATATCAGAAACATATAACATGTAGTCCACTATCCAAATGTAAATAACTTGTAGAATATAACAACATTCACACAAGTATAACACTAGAATTATAGTGGAAACCCAACTTGGGAAAAACTACTTTGTAATATGCTACTGATATCTCACTCTTCTGAAGTGAACTTTGTGAAAAGATAACCCTGTTAAAGGTTTACATACACATTGCTAGGCATGACCCTATTAAAGGATTTAAACACTCTGTCAAAAGTGACCTGGTTAAAGGATTTAAGTACATTCCATTAGAATTCCACCTTGATTAAAGGATTTATACAATTACTATTAGGTCAACCTTGATTCAAGGATTTAGACTGATACAATGGTTAGAAAGTAATAGTAGTTTCTGATATGAAAAACATACAAATCACTTTGCAAATATAGATCCTCTTCATACATATATGTTGATATATTGATTGAACTTCATTTCCATCTCCATCATTGATCTGCTTGGAATTCGCTTCAAGCAATCACAACTCTCTCAACTTCAGCCATCTGCTTAGACTTATCATTCAATAACATCAACAACTCCATCTCCTTACTGTAACCTCACAATTAGGTTTTCCTTTATACCTCTTTGGTTAGGTAGATCCATCTTTTTCTACTTAATCTCCTCTATAGATTTTAGGTTTAGGTCTGATTCATTGAATCCTTCAATCATTTAAGTTCTTCATCCTTCCTTCTAGATACATCTTCAAACTTCTCATTGAATCTATAATAAAATGATTTACCATGCATTAAATTCCCCATACATTTCATTAATAAAGTCAACATGATTTACATATCCTATGAATTCAACTATGTCAGCTGGGAATCTCAATTCTTTCTCCAAATGTAAATTACTAACACTCAGTCAATACTATGTTCTTCTCCTCGATCATCACTGTGTAACTCAGTCATCTCTACAAACTATCTTCCTCATCTAACACTATCTTTGCTCAGTAATTTCCCGTCGCTCGACATAAACTGATGTTCGGTCAACACTAAATTTAATCGGCATATACTGGAGCTCAGTCGACACTAACATCACTCAACTTAAACTAGATTTCTTCACTTTTGCTTGGTTAAGCCTACTTCTTTAGTCTTTCTTCTTACTTAGATAAATAATACATTATCTTATCAATGTGCCAACTAATCAAGTACCCATTGAAGTATCAAATAACTCAACATTTCCTTAGGTTCTCTTGTTATCTCCTTGCCCTAATCCTTTTCATCAATCAATAGATATGGTTCCCTCCTAGATAGAAACTATCTTACCAGTTAAGGTTTGACATCAATGACAATACAACAATTGTTTCAATTGTAGTTTCCAACAAACACATCATCACGATCAGATCGAGTCATACCCTTCTGAGTATTCTAGGAGATATCAAGTATTAATTTTCAACATCACTTGTTGTCTAGTTATAATTTATGTACATGTGATTTAAATTTTTTGATCATTGAAGTTAACTTATATATGTGTACACTATATATAGATCTATTTATATACATGATTTTAACTTGTCATCAATTTTTTTACACATGTCTCTCTATTGTTCAGGTGTTGATAGAAGATCAATCAATGGATGCAAGAGAGTACACAAAACAAGATCCCTGCATTTAGTTATGAGTATGGATAGTAATGTGTGGTTATTGTACACTAGAGATTACTCATGCTTTTGTTATGACTACATTTCTAAAAACTATGATGAATGTATCAACAAAAAATGTGGATATGTTAGTGAATGGAATTTGGTTCCACTAGATGTTACCAACACAAATGATGAAATTTAGGATGAAAGCTTTGACGACATTCCATTGATTTCTACAGATTATGACCATATTTTAGGTTTGATCAAAATTGGTACGTGTGTGTTTATGTATATGTATATATATAAATATAAATAAATTTAAAAATGATTCATAAACTTAATTCATAAATAAAGTTTGTTTAATTTATATTTACAAACCTCAAATTAAAAGTTCATTTTAAATGCAGGACATATTTTTGTAGTAGTAGCAGAGCTTGGAAATGTGGAAGGTGTTAGTTACTTTTTATTACATTGCTGGAAGGAGAGGATGAAGCTAACAAAAAATGAAACAAGTGATGGAATTATGTTTCCCACAGGTTAGTACTGTATTTAAGTTTCACAGCCTGTATTAAACTTGAGTGAGGTCTAACTTTTGATTTTCTTATATGTTTATTTATATGGTTAATTTCACACCTATATATTTAACATTGTTGAACTTGTCTGTGCAAGTTTAGTTGTTGTGCAAGGAACATATTTGACGTAAATCTAAATAATTAAACATGGCATTCATTTTGTTTATTATCAACCTAACAATAAGTTTTATCAGTATAGCCATCTTGTAATTGCCATTGTCCTATCTCTTCATCCAATGATAAGACATGGCATTCGTAATTATAGACTTGATACTGATGACCATGAGAGAATATCAAATGTTATTCAAGAGAGAGATGAACCACTTGATGTGGACTAAATCACGCATGAAATATGATTTGTACTAAATTTGTCACGAGCGAGACTAGAGGTTTTATTAGCTCCATTCTTTCCTACTGGTGCCCATAGTGAATGGAGCAATTAAATTAAAAATTTATAATATATCTAAAAAATGTCTTACTTGGATATGATATATTAATTATCTACCTAAATATGAAGTACTCTAACTTTGGAATATGAATGTGTGTACATTGAATTTGCATGTTACATTGGGAAACATGTTTTAAATATAAAATCTATTTGAAGTACACAAACATTAAATTAAAAGTACGTGCACAACTATTATTGAGTGTACATTTAAATATAAGTAAGATTCAATCAAACATAGGTCTCAATTATATAGCTCATATGTGTCAAATTTACATCATTCATAACTTTCATAAACATGTAATCAAACATCATTCATGTGTTGAATCAAACACATGTACATATAAATTTAAAACATAAAATTCATATATAATCCAACATGTACACATGTATTTAAATTAAACATGTATGTAATCTATTGAAAGTATTGAATTTACATTTATAAATTTAAAAACACATAAATTGAATTTACTTATATCAAAATCACATGAAATCATGAAGAATCAAACATGTGTACACATGTATAAATTGAAAACACATAGATTGAAAGTATGTACAAGTTCATCACACATGCACACATATATAGTGATAGTATATATATAACATGCAGGAAACATCAATCATGTAGATCAAGTATTTTAAATATGAAACATATGGATCAATCATGTGTCAAACATTCTATCAAAAGGGTCTAGAAATATGAAATATAACATCAAACACATCAATCGACTGTAGAGTCTAGAAATGAAATATAGTTCATCAAACACGTGAATATATATGTAATATGTAATATGTCTAGATCAAATATGAAAGTGCCTAGGACTCATCATGATGACTCCTCACTAAGCGGTCAGACCCGGAGTGACTATCACGTTGTGAAGGATGTGTAGATCCATATAGAGAAAGAGATATATAAATTAATATATAAACATTGTACACATCTTAAGTTTGATAAAATATTGACCAAGAAAACATGTTATAAAGTGTGTAAAAACATATTATAGTACATGTGCACACATATATAAATTAAAAACTCACTTGTCCACTATTGATGTAATCATTGAGTGAGTCCTGATGACATACACGATCAGTGCTCAAAGGAGTAACAAGAGGCATATCCTAGTAGACAAAAAATATATCATATATATATATATATATATATATATATATATATATACATATATATTTAAATTGATTCAAATTTTGAAAATAAATAAGTTAAATTGTAACATTAAATATATATAATCTGATTTATACCTATGTAGGTGGTGGAAATTGATAGTACTCAGACTCCCTAGCCTTGATCCTATCAACCAAGGTATCAAGATTTTGTTGCATCTGGTCCAAGCTCAACTCTGCATCTGCAACATGAGTAGACCGCACACACCTCTCTAATGATGAATGCAATGGACTAACCAAATGAGATGGCATGTAAGTCATATCATCATGTGTCAAAAAATCTAGGTAACCTGTAGTAGTCATGCTGAAGTCAACATCATCAAGGAAAACATCAGAGAACTAGTGCCTTGCATTGATTGAAGGGTATGTACATTGTGCCTCTCCTTGTGCAGCAATAGAGTGGTCAGTAGGTGGATCCTCATGAGCACTGCCACTATAGCCATGGTCTAGGTGAGAAGGATGTGGCTGATCGTATCTAACAGTACCCACATGAGCTCTAAAATTTGATATAGGGATATCATCCTTTACTGCTATAAATGCATATGCATCCAATAGATCCTTAGCCAAACTAGTCAATGTGACATGTGTCATCTCTCATATAAGTCCCTCTAGGCTAGAAAGTGAAGGGATGTATACTGCACTATACATGTCATATGTGGTCCTGCTAGAGAGTACTCCACTTGATGATATGGAGTGTCATTGAGACATCAGGCACTGACCAACCTGATCACTAGATATGGATGTGACAACTACTACATTGTCCCCCACACTATCAATCACACCTTGAAGCTGGGTGCTATGAATAACATCATCTACAATAGGACCCAATGAAAGAGCTATAGTAGGTGCCCTCTGACCAACAATGGACCTATGAACTAGCCTCTACTGATCAACTCGATGAAAAACATCTCTATCAGTAAGTTTGCCATGCTCTTGTCCTAGATGTGATGGAAAATCAGTGTAATTAACAACCCTCCCTAAATGAACCTCATCAAAAATCTGTTGTGCAAAGTACAATAGAATCTGGTCATTATTTGGATAACGACCATGGACAGCTAGAAATCATGGGTATATCAATGCTGATATAGCAGGATCCTGACACTTGGTAATCTGACATCCCTTCACATACTGTAAATCTGCATAAGATGTGAAAGCTTCCCTTTTTAGAGTCTTTTTAGGCACTAAAGTCTTTACCTCCTTAAGAGAAAGACTAGAGCCAAACTTTTGTCTCTTCCTCTCAAGTATGGCCTCTATAACATCTGGAGCATAGGGAGTGGTACCATGAATGTCATCCCTAATGCTAATCAAGCTAGGAAGTATGGATTGACATGTGCTCTTATAGACACTAGAGTTAGTCAAATTATTTATGGATTCTTACAATCGTTCAATTTCTCTATTAGTGTGTGCAAATAGTTCCGCGAGGGGAATCGGTACATCTGCCATGTGTGATGCACAATAATATGTCTAATAGATAGAATATATGTATACCTGAAAAAATTTATTTAATGTCAAATGAAGTCTACATATATACATTTTCCTAATTTAATTGAAAATAAAATTAATGTATGCACATTTCGATACATTATTTCAAAGTAAAATCAATTACATAAATTACATTTAAATGTAAATAAATATGTACTATACATATGTATACACACACATGCATATAGACATGTACACATATGTACATGCATATATGTACACATGCATATATATACACATGTATATATATAACATGTACATGTACATATGTACATACACATGTCATATATATACATATATAAATGTCACATGTATAAATATATATGTGTGTGTGTGTGTGTGTGTGTGTGTGTACATACATATACATGTGACATATATATGTATATATATGACATGTACATACATATGTACATGTGCATGTACATATGTATGCATGTATACATATCATATATATGTATGTGTATATGTATATATATGACATATACATGTACATACATGCATATATATATACATATATATATATACATATATATATATATATATATATATATATATATATATATATATATATATATATATATATATATATATATATATATATATATATGGCATATATGTGTACACATGTATAGTACATATATATACATGTGTAAACATACATATATATGACATGTATGATACATGTATATATGCACATGACATACACATGACATGTACATATGTACATGTATGTGTATATACATATACATATATATGTCATGTATATGTATGTACACATACATATATATCACTACAACATTTGGGGTCAAATTTTGGCGCCAATTTGTGATGCCACTATAATTTATGTTTGTTTTTTGTATTTTTTTTTGGAAGTGCACCCAACGGTGTCGTAATAGTGATGATGGCATTGTAATTGTGACACCCCTTTAGTTATAAATTAAAAAAAAAGAAAAAGAAAGTATCATTTGTAATTTTTGTGAATTCAAAGAGCTACCGCGAAGACGACGCTACACTTTTGCATGGCGTGAAGAGGGCATTCAAGTTTGGCATGTGTGAAGAGGCTGGCACCGTGTGGGAAGAGGGCACTGGCACTTGAGGTAGGCATTCAAGCTTTGTCTTATCATTAACTCAATTAATGGCACAATATGAATGTTAGCAGTGGCATTGTTTACATCTTAGCATTTGGAATGCTCGATGACCCGCGAGCTTTGAGAGCTAGGGCATCATTGCTATTAACTTCAAGGCATTGTGTGAAGTGTTTGATCTCTCTTTTTTGTTGTTGTTGTTGATATTCATTATGTGGTACTTCTTGTTTATGATCATTTCATGAGGAAATGTCTTGATGGCTTGCGGGCTGCAAGCTAGGGCATTATACATTGTTTATGAGCTCACTATTGAATACTGGTATTATTTACATCTTTTTATTTGGAATGCTTGATGACCTGAGAGGTTTGAGAGCTAGGGCATTGTGTGAAGTGTTTGATCTCTCTTTATTTATTTTTCTATTGATATTCTCTATGTGGTACTCCCCGTTTATGATCATTTCATGAGGAAATATCTTGATGGCTTGCAGGCTGCAAACTAGGGCATCATACATTGTTCATGAGATCACTATTTAATACTGGTATTGTTTACATCTTTTCATTTGGAATGCTTGATGACCTACAAGCTTTGAGAGATAGGTCATCATTTCTATTACCTTCAAGGCATTGTGTAAAGTGTTTGATCTCTCTTTATTTGTTTTGCTATTGATATTCACTATGTGGTACTCCTTGTTTATGATCATTTCATGAGGAAATGTCTTGATGGCTTGTGGGCTGCAAGCTAGGGCATCATACATTGTTCATGAGCTCACTCTTTAATACTGACATTGTTCATGAGCTCACTATTTAATATCTGGCCAGACCATGTAAATGATACCAGGCCAACCCAATTAGCCCAACAAAATGTGTCATGTTTATCTTTGTCAAATACACTCGTTCACCATTTTGTTCGTGTTCTTCACACAATATTGCATCAAAACTATTTTGTTCCTGTTCTTCACATAATATTGCATCAAAAGTAATTTTAAATAATGATTCAAAGAAAAAAGAAACAACTATAATAGATCAGACCCCAAAAGAATACAGTCAAGGAGAAATAGTGCCCTAATTAGAGACAAAATGAACTCTTAATGTAAGCAAGCATGGAACCAAAGAGGGGAAAGTAAGGCACCAACCAGACTTGAAAATATATAGCATTTGAAATCATAGAGGATGTTGACAGAACAAGGAGGTTAGCAAGTTAAAAACTCAACACCAAATAAAGCATGGAAAGGCACCAAAGAGCATGAGAACTAGCATCCAAATTAATACCAATAGAAGCATCAATAATCTAGATACTAGGAAGGACAAGTTTAGTTTAAGGATGAAATTTTTTACAAACACTATACATGAAAACCATAGCCCAAACATAATGATGACCGCATGATTCCTTTACCCGCACATGCCAAATTTCATTATCATTTTCATCAAACATGATCTGCTAAAGTTGCCTATGGTGTTTGGAAGTCAACCTAATTTACATTTATTAGTTGTAACACTTAGTCATAAATTTGAATTAAAAATACTTGTCACAATGATCTGTAAATTATATATCTCTTTCTATGATGAAGAGCTGAAATCAACTCCAAACAGTTTTAGATTGTGACAAGAATAAATTTTGTACCTTGCCCACACAAGATCAGCTGTAAAGATCTTAGCCTTCTTCTCCCCCAAATTCACAATAAGAATATTTAAAATTCAATTCTCTTAGTTTTTCTTCAAATCTATTCGAAACTCCTATGAAATCATTGTGCATTAGGTATGACATATGAAGGAATGAATTTGAAATAAGAAAGAAAAATCTTTCTATTTAAAAACTAGCATAATTAAGCCTCAAACAAAAAAAGTGCAAATGTATAAACTTAAAAGCTATATACACCACCCTGATCCACTGAAAAGATCTTAGCCTTCTTCTCCCCTGAAATCAAAATAGGAACAAATAAAATTCAATACTCTTAGTTTTTATTCAAATCTATTTGAAACTCCTATCAGCTCATTGTCCAATAGTTAAACTAACCTATGACTTCAAAGGAGGAATTATGAAATATAGTTGTAGGTAGTTATCTCTTCTATAATGATGGAGGAGTCAAAGATAATGATTAATGAGGTTGCTTCTATTTGATCATATATTAATACACTTAATATTTTGAATTTGAGCTCAGACATCATATATTATTTTATACACTATTTATTTCATTGAGACCGTGAGCTTGGCATTTGTAATGTATTTCCTGTTATTAGATTAATATTGCCATGTTGTTGAGGTTGTAGATGTCCTTTTACTGATCTTGTATAAATAACATATATACCATGTTGACTCACAACCCATGAGGTATTGCTTGATAACACAATTGACATCATACTTTTTACTCCATTTTGGTCTTGATTTACTCACTACATGCATATGTTTCCTAACTGCACATGTTCTATAGCATAGTTCATTTTAGAAGTGTATGACTTGACTATGCACATGCATAATTGTAGATAAGGATTAGTAATAGGGTGTCAGGCATTTCTTAGATCCTTTGGATCTAACCTCATCTTTTCCTTCCTTGTAGCTTTTGGATCATACAAGAGCATATTGGATTGAACCCTGGGTCAATACTTCATTACTTCAGGAAATGTTTGGTACCTTCATTATTTATGTTCATCCACTTATGTATGTTTGCATTCATTTATATTCTTCTGAAAGTTGGCTATTAGTGACCATATAGGACCATTCTTGATGTTTTTGGGTCATTTGATGAAAAGAAGTAAATAGGAACATCAATAATAAAATAAAGATATCTTAATCTTTATGAGATCAAATTCAAAATAGTAAGTGTATTATTTTATTACTGATGTCCCTATTTGATATCCCTATTTTATTACTGATGTCCCTATTTTGAAGTGTTTGATCATTTCTATTACCTTTAAGGCATTGTGTGAAGTGTTTGATCTCTCTTTATTTATTTTGTTGTGCATATACCTTCTCTGATCAACTCTGATATGCATAGGTGATGAACATTCATATTTTCCTAAGTAGTACTTTGAGCTTTCTTGCAACACATGTACTATTATAAAAATCATCACAAGTCCATTTGTTGTAGGAAAGCTCACAGTACACATATTTGGATGACATTGTTTACATCTTAGCATTTGGAATGCTCGATGACCTGCAAGCTTTGAGAGCTAGGGCATCATTGCTATTACCTTCAAGCCATTGTGTAAAGTGTTTTATCTCTCTTTATTTGTTTGGTTGTTGATATTTACTATGTGGTACTCCCTGTTTATGATCATTTCATGAGGAAATGTCTTGATGGCTCACGAGCTGCAAGCTAGGACATCATGCATTGTTTATGAGCTCACTGTTTGAGCACCTCATGTCCCTATTTGATAGGCCAGTGTTTTGTTTGTTATATTGAGTTTACATCATATATTTAGTCTTAATAAATATCTTATAAAACAACATAAAACTAACCCAAAATACTTTGTCTTAATAAAATCTTAATAAAATAATATATTTAGTCTTAATAAAATCTTATAAAACAACATATATTGTGTGAAGTGTTTGATCTCTCTTTATTTGTTTTGCTATTGATATTCACTAGCTATGTGGTACTCCATATTTATGATCATTTCATGAGGAAATGTCTTGATGGCTCGCGGGCTACAAGCTAGGGCATCATACATTGGTCATGAGCTCACTATTTAATAATAGCATTGTTTACATCTTTTCATTTAGAATGCTTGATGACCCATGAGCTTTGAGAGCTAGGTCATCGTTGCTATTACCTTCAAGGCATTGTGTGAAGTGTTTGATCTCTCTTTATTTATTTTGTTGTTGATATTCACTATGTGGTACTCCCCGTTTATGATCATTTCATGAGGAAATGTCTTGATGGCTCGCGGGCTGCAAGCTAGGGCATCATGCATTATTTATGAGCTCACTATTTGAGCACCTTATGTTCCTATTTTATTGGCTAGTGCTAAAAAAGTGAGTTCATAAACAATGCATGATGCCCTACCTTGCAGCTCGTGAGCCATCAAGACATTTCCTCATGAAATGATCATAAATAGGGAGGACCACATAGTGAATATCAACAATAAAACAAATAAAGAAAGATCAAACACTTCACACAATGTATGTTATTTTATAATATTTTATTAAGACTAAATATATTATTTTATTAAGACTAAATATATGATGTAAACTCATAATTATACTTAATATATATATACTTCAAAGGAGGAATTATGAAATATAGTTGTAGATAGTTATCTCTTCTATAATGATGGAGGAGTGAAAGGTAATGATCAATGAGGTTTCTACTATTAGATCATACATTAATACAATTACTGTTTTGAATTTGAGCTTAGACATCATGCAATAGTTTTGATTAAGTAAAATAGGTTTTACAGGGACCCTAAAACCCATAGCAGTTTAAAGTCTAAAGAAAGTCAAGAGAACCAAGAAAAGAAAACAAAACATAGTAGCTAGGGCAGGCCACCATAGGGCCAAACAAGAAAAAATAGAGAAAATAAAGCATAGCCAAAAGACATAGCACCATGACCAGTTATGCCAAGCTCCTGAGCATGATAGCCGCATTGCTTTCAAGGGCCTCCATCAGTTTAACCATGTCTTTGACATTCTGCACTTGGGAACCTTGTGGACCAATCTTCTCCCTATTCTTCCTAGTTCAAGTCCTAGTTCTTTTACTTGGTCCTTCAGTCAGCTCCTTGTCCTCCTTCATAATCCTTTGCTTGGTATTGGGGTCCATTTTTTCTTCCATCTTTTTAATTAGTAGCTTAAGGTTCTTGTTGGACATTTTAAGGATGTTAAAGTTTTGCTCTGCCACCCTTGAGGGTTTTTTCTAGACTTATCATTTTAGATTCCATGTTTGTGACCTTGGTTTCCAGACTTGGCTTAATCTCTGTGATCTTTTCCTTGTTGTCCAAGCCCTAAATTTTTTCCTTGATGTCCTTGATCTTGTGGTAGATCCATTTGAAAGATCGAAATTGATCCATCATACTATTTTTAGTATTGTTAAGAAAATCCATGTCCATCTCCCTGGCTTTATCACTAAGCACAACCGGTGTAGGGTCTATCAATTATTCCTTGTGGACTTTTCCATCATTGTCCTCAAAAATATGAGGATAGATGACTTCCCTTATAATTCACATGCGCATGGTGTTGATATTAAAATTTCTCCAGACCTTTTTACCCCTTTCGGTGTCCTGACTATTATACTCCCCCCTGAGGCTTCTTTGGTCTCATCAATCCTTATGGGTGACTGGTTAGTGCCCTTCTCATTTTTATCTTCAATCACGGGGGCTTGATTTTTAGTGTTAGTGCCTAGGGACTGAGGAGGAAGGGTTTTTTCCTTGCTGATAGTGAGATCGACCGACAAGTGGCCAGAAAGGTCTTGCATTGGTTTGGGGGTGTCCTCCTTGTCCTATTCTTGCATAACAATGAAATCCAAAATGGGGTTTCCCACATCTTCTTTCGAATCCATTTCTTCCTCCTTTTCATTATACTCTTCCTCATGCAATGTTATTGTTGTCATTGCATGCTTATTGCTATTGTGTACCATATATTGTTTTATACACTGTTTATTTCATTGAGACTGTGAGCTTGGTATTTGTAATATATTTTCTGTTATTGGATCGATGTCGCCATGTTGTTGAGGCTATAGATGTATTGAATCACCACTGCCATTCTATTTTGATAGAAACAATATAACAAGCAAAGCACCATCCAATCAAATAGGGACATTAGTAAGACATGTAATGCATTATTACTTCATCATGATGATAAAAATTTCATTGGCTCAAAGCACATAGAATGTGGGTAGCTTCATTACTTCATTAGATCTGTACCTTTGTTAATTTCACTAGCATCATGCAACTTTCTTACTTATCCTTTAAGATGCAGATTCAAATATACTCCATGCCATAGCATTAATATATAGATGATGCAGATTTGTGTACCTCTTTGTTTTGATGTAGCTTACTCACTGCATGCAATGGGGCCTCCTTGGGGCTGCCAATGATGTTGTGATGTTATGATCTTTACTTGAAATCTATGACCTTCCTTAATATGAAGATATGATGCTTTTCTCCTCTGATTTGATGATGATGTATGCCCCTTCCATTTCTTACTCATGCTTGCTCATGACTGCCTTGTGCTGATGGGCATGGTGTGTGACTGTTGTGGGTGCATCATTTGGAAATGATGTCACAACAACACCAGATGAAACAACATCTGGTGTTGTTGTTGCACTGTTTGAATGATGTAGTCACAATAGTGACTCACCAGGTGTTCGTGCAAACATAAATGCAACCATTTACTCTCTGCAACATTCTTTTGAGTGCACATGTCTTGTAGCATGGTTTTTATTTTAGAAGTGTATATCTTGACTATGCACATGCATAATTGTAGATGAGGATCAGTAATAGGATGTCATTCATTGCTTAGATATTTTTTATCTAACCCCCATATCTCTTTTCTTTGCAAATTCTCGATCACACAGGAACACACTAGATTCATACCCGGGTCAAAAATTCATCACTTCATGAAATGTCTAGCACCCTTATTATTTATGTTCATCCTCTTATGTATGCATGTACTCTTGCATTTTATTTCGAAAGTTATTTTCCTTGTATAGTATATACAAGTTATTTTTCATATATATACATGTAATCTTTAGATGCAAAAATTTCTTTTCCTTTACATCTATCTTTGCATGAAATGAACACAAATTAAACAATATCATCTAATAATGCAAACTAGGGTACTATAGTCACTCATCTAGTAATTAGTTCCCCAAACCATTACTAAGGATTGAACATAAGTCTAAGTCCCCAAACCTATTGTTCTATGTGTCCTTATTGCCTTCATAATTTTGGTTCAACCCCTATAGGATGACCAAGCCTAGAGGCCAAGGAAAGTACCCAAGAGCACTTGAAAGAAATATGAATGAAACCATTGTCCTTATGTGGGTAAACCCATATAAGTGTTCTTCCTTTGCATCATGACTCCTACTTGAGAATCCACAATCATGCATTTATGTTCAAGACTTATTATTATCTTGGTCCTTTTGAATCTTCGAATGACATCTGAATTAGGAAAGGAAAACCAAAGCCTTTCATAGACCAATAACAACCAAGGCATGTGGGTACTCTTCTATTGTACAGTTATACTCATAAAATATATGCACGCTTATAAAAGTTCATGCCTTGAAATTTTATAACATAGTTCATCTTCATCAAATTAGAATGGGAGTGGTGATTCAATGCATATACCAACATTCTATGTGATTTGAGCCAATGAAATTTTTATCATCATGATGAAGTAATAATGCATTAAATGTCTTACTGATGTCCCTATTTGATTGGCCGGTGCTCTGTTCGTTATATTGCTGCTATAAAAATAGAATGGTAGTGGTGATTCAATGCATCTAAAGCCTCAACAACATGGTAGCATTGATCCAATAATAGAAAATATATTAAAAATTCCAAGCTCATGGTCTCAATGAAATAAACAGTGTATAAAACAATATATGGTGCACAATAGCAACACACATGCAATGAAAACAATAACATTGCATGATGCCTGAGCTCAAATTCAAAATAGTAAGTGTATTAATGTATGATCTAATAGTAGCAACCTCATTGATCATTACCTTTACTCCTCCATCATTATAGAAGAGATAACTACCTAAAACTATATTTCATAATTCCTCCTTTGAAGTATATATATATCAAGTATAATTATGAGTTTACATCATATATTTGTCTTAATAAAATCTTAATAAAACAAAATATTTAGTCTTAATAAAATATTATAGAACAACATATATTGTGTGAAGTGTTTGGTCTCTGTTTATTTGTTTTGTTGTTGATATTCACTATGTGGTACTCTCCGTTTATGATCATTTCATGAGGAAATGTCTTGATGGCTCGTAGGCTGCAAGCTAGGGCATCATGCATTGTTTATGAGCTCACTATTTGAGCACCTCATGTCCCTATTTCATTGGTTGGTGCTCAAACAATGAGCTCATAAATAATACATGATGCCCTAGCTTGCAGCCCGTGAACCATCAAGACATTTCCTCATGAAATGATCATAAACGGGGAGTACCACATAGTGAATATCAACAACAAAAAAAATAACAAGAGATCAAACACTTCACACAATGCCTTGAAAGTAATAGCAATGATGCCCTAGCTCTCAAAGCTTGCAGGTCATCAAGCATTCCGAATGAAAATATGTAAACAATGATAGTATTAAACAGTGAGCTCATGAACAATGTATGATACCCTAGCTTGCAACCCGTGAGCCATCAAGACATTTCCTCATAAAATGATCATAAATGGGGAGTACCACATAGCTAGTGAATATCAACAACAAAAAAAATAAAGAGAGATCAAACACTTCACACAATATATGTTGTTTTATAAGATTTTATTAAGACTAAATATATTATTTTATTAAGATTTTATTGAGACAAAGTATTTTGTGTTATTTTTATGTTATTTTATAAGATATTTATCAAGACTAAATATATGGTGTAAACTCAATATTAAAAATAGAGCACTGACCAATCAAATAGGGACATGAGGTGCTCAAACAGTGAGCTCATAAACAATGCATGATGCCCTAGCTTGTAGTCCGCGAGCCATCAAGACATTTCCTCATGAAATGATCATAAACATGGAGTACCACATAGTGAATATCAACAACAAAATAAATAAAGAGAGATCAAACATTTCACACAATGCCTCGAAGGTAATAGCAATGATGCCCTAGCTCTCAAAGCTCGCGGGTCATCGAGCATTCCAAATGCTAAGATGTAAACAATGCCACTATTAACATTCATATTGTGCCATTAAATCAACAAATGCCATCAAAATGAAATTGAGTTAATGAGAAGACAAAGCTCAAATGCCTACCTCAAGTGCTAGTGCCCTCTTCCCACATGGTGTCGGCCTTTTCATGCACATCAAACTTGAATGCCCTCTTTGTGCCATGCAAAAGTATAGTGTCATCTTCGCGGTAGCTCTTCGAATTCACAAAAATTACAAATGACACTTTCTTTTTCTTTCTTTTTTTTGTTTATAATCAAGCTGGTTTCACAATTAAATCAACAAATGTCATCAAAATGAAATTGAGTTAATGAAAAGACAAATCTTGAAGGCCTACCTCAAGTCATGACTGCAATATGAATATCAAATGCTAAGGAACTATGTTATAAAATTTCAAGGCATGAAATTTTATAATTGTACAAATATAAAATTTCAAGGATTGAAATTTGACCTCTGATTTGACCTTGATAATGTCCCCTCCATTGCTTATGCTTGATCATGTATGCCTTGTATTGATGGGCATGGTGGGTTACTGTTGTGGATGCATCATTTGGAAATGATGCCATAGCAACACTAGATGGAACAACAACATCTGGTGTTGTTGTTGCACTATTTGGATGATGTAGTCACAATAGTGATTCAGCAGGTGTTCATAGAGACATAAATGCAACCACAACAATGATTCACCAGGTGTTCATAAAGACATAAATGTAGGTCTTCATTTGGATTCCAACACCTATACACTACACATGTTCCTGAGTGCACATGTTCTGTAGCATAGTTCCTTTTAGAAGTGTATGGCTTAACTATGCACATGCATAATTGTAGATGAGGATCAATAATAGGGTGTCATACATTGCTTAGATCCTTTGGATCTAACCCCATCCTTTCTTTCCTTATAGTTTCTGGATCATACATGAGCATATTGGATTGAACCCAGGGTCAACACTTCATTACTTCGGGCACTATTAAGTACCTTCATTATTCATGTTTATCCACTTATGTATGTTTGCATTCATTCATATTCTTCTGAAAATTGGCTATAATCATATTCTTCTTGTGTCTGAGTCTTCTAACTATGATCAATTTAATGCTGTAAATCTTGACATAGAATTTGATATCAACCAATCATATATCCATTCCAAATGATATAACTCCATTTAATAAACATACATGCCAACCATTTGACAAAATGTCCATATGAAATCTAGAGCAATACATTAATTTTATAGAGAATTCATGATTTAATGCCCCTTGATTTATAGTGAATTAATTTTATTGTGAATTCATGATTTATAATTTAGTTGTAGCAGCTCAATGTGTTTGAACTCAAGAATACCCCTTACTTGGTTTCATACAAAGCCTTTGGCGAAATCTGTCAGAAAATTAAAAATTTGGTCGAAGTAAGTGTATAAATGAAGGATGAAACACATAGGAAGCTATGAGAAGCTATGAGAAGGTGACATGAAGCTAATGAAAGGAGGCATCTCAATGATGTTAAATCACAAGGGATTCTCTTTGTTCCCTGCAATGGAGTGAGCTAATTCTGAAAGTATAAATAGATAATTTTAACAATGTATAAAGTCCTTCACAAGATGTAATAAAAACACTGGCAAGGGAAGAGAACTATTTGACGAAATGCCACAATAGTGGTGTCTCATGCAATGCTGAGATGTTTAGTTATATGCAATGCTGAGATATTCAAAATATTGTTGGATAAATAGATAATTTTAACAATGTATAATGTCCTTCACAAGATATAATGAAAACTATGGAGTGAACTATGTTTGTCTGATTATATAACTATTATCTTATGTTAGGTATCCCACACAGTCTCATGGATTGTTAGGTACAAGTCAATACACCCCATAGAGATTAATGTCTTTTACCATTTGTAAAATATCTCTCTCATTGTCACCTGTCTTTCTCATTGCATGAAGTGCAGGTACCAACAAATAGGTATTTATCAGAATTGTCTTCCTCGAGTGAGGAAAATCTAGGAATGGAAAAAGAAAGTGAGACATTTAGTACGTTTAATTCAATGAGATTGACTCGAGGTCAAAAGATCAAAAAGAAATTCAATAAATGCATGAAATTTTTACTTGCTCAAGGGGGGTCATGTTCTTATGACGATGAGAGAAAAGTCGACTCTGAGCTACCATTTAGGTACAAACATCTACAGACACAATGGGTCCCTGATGAACTTCCTTCAATAAACACTAATTTTTGTGTTAAAGAGAGGATATATCGCATAGCACCATCTTCATTACATGGTTTGGGCCTATTTTCCATGGATGACATAAAGGTCTCTTACAATAAAGTTGTTGAATTGATGGAGTATGTCTGACCTTGTTATGATTATAGTAGTTGGATGCAAATTGTTAAATATAAAAAAAATATGTGTAGGTATGCACTCGCGGTAAATTATATACAACAAAAAGTCAGTGAACAAAGTAAAATAGTAGCAATATACGTTGATGGAAGACCCAAAGCATCAGGGAATATTGCAAGTTTTATAAACAGTACACGGCCTGCGTCAACTAAGAAGCAACCGAATTGCATATTTGAGGCATGCGAGGGAAATCACGTATTTGTATGTGTGATCAAATCAATATGTGGAGGCTAGGCGCTACTTATGGATTACAATTTGAATTGCATAGATACAAAAAAACCTATCACTATCATGGATAAGTTGGTACACATTTTGATAATTGTCTATTATTCAATGTAACTTAGAATAAGAACATATGTGTTTCAATAGCCACATGATACACACAACGGTGATAGTTCTCACGAGACTTCTTCTTCTCGATAGGTAAAACTCATTGCTGTTGTACAAATGCACATACAAGAAAAATGTTAATGTGTAATTTTTGTTGTTCTACTATTTTGGATTGCTTTTCAATAAAGGGCTAATAATATTGTTCTCACAAATGAGTGCTGATCAAAAAAGGGAAAGGAACAAGTAGTCCATGAGGAGCCGTAGAATGAGTAGGATCCATTCGATGTTAATTTTTTATTAGAGGTTAATCTTGTGGTTGTACTAAAAAGGGTCCTTCATGCAATATCAAAAGAGTTAGCTCGAATGACAGATATTCAACCTCACACTCTTGAAATACAAAGGGTAGCAGATATGTTGATTGGTCGTGTTTAGAAATATAGAGAAACTATTAATATAGTTTTTAATTATAACAAAAGTTCAATAATGATTTTTATAGTATACTATTTTATTTGTCATTAACTAAAATATATATATGTTCTCTTTACAGGGCATGCTAAATAGATTAAAGGGCATTACCTCAAATGCAAATACTTCAAGTGGTACATCGCATGTTTTATCCTCCATCTTGTCCGTGGTTATCCATATTGTTTTATGCTCTAACAATATTTTTGTTTAGCACCTACTATTGAACCTATGTTGAGTTCGACGCCTAGTATGAGGATTAGATCCACAGAGGTAGTTCCACCTACAATGTCGGCAACACATAGCATGACCACAAATGCGATGGCAACACCTACTATTGGTAAGTAGACTCCTCTTTTTCTCTCTTATTTATCATGTGTTTATTTCACTTGAACTATATATTCTTTCTTAGGGGGCATTTTGTAATATTAGATTCATTTTATGTAGGAGGCGATGATGCAATTCTTAGATGTACTTGTGTTAAATGTACAAGAACAATACAGCGTGATCAATTGCTTGTGAGCAATGAAGATGGACTTCCCTTGAGAATAGCCCAGCTTCTAGGTACTTTAAAGACCTATCCTTTCTTTTACTATACAATATAATACTCATAATGTAATGCACTAACCCCCTGTGTGGTCCCTTGCAATAACTAATTATAATAATCTCATAATTATCTTGCAGGGAATAATGTATTTTATGAAAAACTTAATGATGAATGTTTGGGCATTTTCGGGCTGACCATACGCACATGGTATCATATTTTGATTTCATTGCAAGATTAGATTTTGTTTCATCCCTTTCTTCATGTATATTAAAAGGTAGCTTCACTTCATTTATGAATCTAACAGTTTTTTTTTCTTAAAAGGTGGTCATTACAAGATAAAGGGTTAAAGAATAAACTCATTGACTCTATGAAAACACTTTTTGGACCCAAAGTCTTTCATAGACTTAGAATCCTTGACAAAGTGGGCACTGCTTTGAAGTATATTAGAGACAACTATAGGAGCCAAATAGAACACAACCCTTATTACGAGTGGCCTCCCTATGTTCCTATTAATGAGTGGGAGGATCTTAAAAATGATGCACTTGAGAGAAGTGCAAGACATAGTTGACGAGTAGTATCACCCGAGGAAAGAAGCTACATGACAATGTTAATAATAAAATTATGTATTGTTTACTCTTTGTACTTATGTGATCTAACATATTTCAAACATCACATAGGTTGCATAACACAACAAAGGCAACAACAACAAGAAAACAAAAGCACGGGCAACACAAGCTTGGCTCGGGTGGATATTCAAAACTTGTTGCACAGGTTGTAAGTATTAGTAAATGAAAAATCATATGCAAATATTTATAATTAAATTGCAATCAATTTAGTTTTGATGAAATTCACTACAATAAAAATTCATGATACCAATAAAAAATGCAGGCCTTGTAGTTCAAAAAATCGATTACAAAAGAGGACAAAAAAATAGGCTACAAACAAGGCTATAAAGTCATGGCTGAATGATACCGAGCAATGAGTGCACAAGGTTCTTCTGCTAGATTTGTTGATTAGGTAAATAATCTAATTGATTTTTATTTTCAAGTTGAAAACCTTTACCAATTAATGTATTTGATGTTAAGTTCCAACATAAAGTGAATATATTTGTTTTAAGTAAGGAAACACTGATTATATATTTGTTTTTA